>CAHIKZ030001046.1:857500-950000 GCA_903632075.3 Acanthosepion pharaonis
ATGCTCTGTAAATTTACATTGAGCACTATTTTGTAAAAATAAAAATATCTATAAGAACACCGGATTATATATCTTACTGTTCTTTCTTTTTATTTATATACATATATGAAGAAATATAGTCTTAAGGTGTGCTATATTTATGGGATAAAGTGCTCAATATCAGATATAGAGCGTGTGTAAATATAAAAGTATAAAGCGTCCTGATGATTGCGCCTAGCATGAAACAGCCTGTCGCCTCTAGGTGTTGACATCAATGTTCACTTTTATATATATATATATATATATATAAAACATTTGGACAGGTTTTACACATTAAGTCTAGAAAAGAAAATACTTGTATGAATGCAAGAAAATTTAATAAAAATCTTAATCACACTACCTTGTCAGTTGTTTTAATGGAGTATGTATAAAAGAAGGATTGCTTACTAAATACTATATATATATTCAGTTGTATGGATATGAGTTTGTGACCCTGGGTTTCACACTTTTGTGATTATCAGACAAAATGTTTTATTTTTTAGAATTGGATCTGTTTATGCTTGTTTGACTCTGTATGAGGAAGTGGAAGTTTCTCTGACAGCACAAGCGGTAGATCTGAAAAGTGTCAAGAACACCCCTAACCACTTCTTGTTGAAAAGAACTTTGCTACATAGATAAAAGCTAAGGTCTCAACACCAAAATAGAATTACAACTACATGATTGTATATAGGCTCAAATGCATAGATATGTATCGACACCTAGCCTCGGATTGTTTATATGGATGTGTTTGTGCAAACTAAAATTCATACACCTGTATGTATGTTTGTCTATGCATATGAGAGTGTCACCCCCAAACAAGCAAACACAGAAGTAAATTCCCCCTCCCACCATAAACATAGTCAAACAAGCGTAAATAGATCCAATCCTAAAAAATAAACCAGTTTGTTTGATGAAACCCAGGGTCACAAACTCATATCCCTACAACTGAATATATTAGCTCTATCACTGGTATTGAATGGTTTCCACTATGTACTGTGCATATAAAATAAAATTTTATATATATATATATATATTGAACTCACACTCTTTGGGTCCTGACACTGGATCTAACTGATGCCTTTATCCACTGTGCCATGTGTTCTTGAGGACACATGGCACAATGGATAAAGGCATTAGTTAGATGGTGGATAAAAGCATTAGTTAGATCCAGTGACAGGACCCAAAGAGTATGAGTTCAATACCTGGTTAAGGCAGTGGAGAACTTTCAGAGGGAAATTAACAGGAGATAACTGATAACTGACGTCCATTAGACATGACACATGGAACTAGAACAGTCTACCCCAGTGAGTAAAATAAAGGGTTCAGTTTGATATTCCAACCACCTGAAGAAGGCTGGAGCATACAATGACTGAAACGTTGTAATAAATATGGAGACAAAGATGAGGACAATAGTCCGAATAATGTAAATAGTATAATTTAATTTTTATCTAATATTTACGAGAAAGTATTATAACTTACAGAAAATAAATTTTATTTATTATCATTAAATGCCATGGAGACACCGAATTGAAGATATCCTGAGTCAAGTGTAAAAAAGTTGTTTTCTTATGCTTTGTTATGCATTTTTTAACATGAGCAGATAACCTGAGGAGGCTTATGCGCCATGATCTTTCAGGATAAAGATGGTCATGACTCTTCACTATTTCCTACCTCTTGTATCTCTTAGCAACATTTCAATCTTCACCATTCTTTATTGTCTCTACTATGAAGATGCTTGCTGTTTCTCTCTACTTCTTAACTCAATACATTCCATGTGTGTTAAATTTTCTAAGCGTTTTTTCCCTCTGATTGTAAATATAAATGTTTTAAAATTTATCACTTGTTGACCTTGTAAGTCTTTTGCAATTCATTTTTGTATTTTTGTTGCACTTTTAACGAATCAAATCATTTATGTAAACAAAAGAAGAGAGGATGATGATGAAGTCAATACACTGAATATAAAAAGCTCTTACCTTGAGTGAATAATTCTGGATATAAGCTTGTAAGTAATAATCCAAGGAAAAGTAGGTAAAACTGAAAGAGGTAAACAGATAAAGACAATGAGAGGAGATTTTTTTTTTCATTTTTTTAAAAAATCTGAGTGAAAGTAAACATAAGAACTAGAGAAAAAGCTACAAGGCACAATTATATATTGGGGGCTTTTGAAAACTAGGAACTGAATGCTTATTAGACAATTATTGTTACCTGGGGCAAGAAATGGTCTGTTAATATTTTTAACACCTCAAAAAAAAAAAAAAAAAAAAAAAAAAAAAAAAAAAAAAAAATTTCTCTGGACTTTGACACAGAGCCTATTTTAACTTCTGTCAGTATTGCTGATGCTAACCTCTTAGAATATAATTAATTGCACCTTCTTGGTAAAATGTTTTCCACTGATATGAAATGGATGGTTTATATTAAGTCAATTCCTAGATCTACTGCTAGAAAAGTGTGTTCACTTTGTCATGTTAGGTTATGGCAAGAAAAATTGATTTACCAGCTCATAAGTATATCAATCGTACATGCATTGAATATTGCTGCCACATCTGGTCTGGTGGTGTTTCTATGGTTTTAAAAAGAATTTGCAATGTTAGCAGACCTGACCTGGCATCTTGACTTCAATCACTTCCACACCACTGTAATATAGCTGCCCTATGCCTTTTCTATACATATTTTCATGGTAATTATTTGGACATGCTTTTCTCTTTGGTATCTTGACCTTATAAATTTAAGCACAGTACTAGATTGGCAGCTAGGTCTCATCATTTTACAGTTGAAATTGCTAGATGGAACTTTAAGTTTTATGTTATTTGTTTCTTCTCACACACTACTCACTTGTGGACCACTCTTACCGATTCTTGCTTTACTATCGACTACGATCTTCAAAAATTTAAATGCAACATCAATAATCATCTTAGGATTTTGGGTGGAAGTTCTTTTATTGTCTTTCCTGAATAAGGTTTTCTCAGATTCTTTCTCTCTCAGAAACCCTTGAGTTATGACCATATATTGAAACACCAGTTCTTGCAAGATCATCAAAGTTTAGCAATGTCGAGCCTGGTTAGTACCTATATGGGTGACTACTTGGGAATACCAGCTACTGTAAACTTAGATGTGTGTTGGGTATGATGGATAATGGCCTGGTATTGGAGAGTTGATTTTCAAATTCACTCAGGCTCTTTATATTCACTTATATGCAAATACCCTTAGGGAAGGTATGAATCCACCTCTTCTCCCCCCAACTATGGGTTAATTAGGAAGGTTGTATCAGTAAATCATTACTATCACCAAAAAATTATTACAATCGAAAAAATATTTTCAGGCTTTAAATAACCTAGAAAAGGTTTTTTTTGGTTTGTTTTACAGCATATCAACCTCAACGGGTTAATTAATGCCAACAAAATTTTTATTGCTGGTAATATTTTTTTCCTTCAAAAACCTTTTTTTGATAATATTTTTGCTTCAAAACAACTAATTCTGGTAATTTTTTTTCTTCAAAAAATCTATTCCGTGTAATAAATTTATCTTCAGAAATGTATTGCTGGTAATATTTATTTTATTTATTTATTTAATTATATTTTCAAAAATCTATAGATGCTAATTTTTTTTTTTTCAGATATGGTAATAATGCATTGCTGGTTTTCATTTTTTCTTCAAAAATTTATTGCTGGCAATAATTTTTTTTACAAAGTATTTCTCGTATTAAAAACTATTTTTACACTTTCATAGTGTTTTAACCCCAATTTGTGGGTTAACTATTTTCCCATAGCTGGAACCCTAACAGGTGCTACCACCCCGGGTCAGGGTGAACCTGGGAACACCAGCAATTAAGAGGTGGTTCCACGCTCCTCAAAACTTCCTAAACAGAGGCCTTGCTGTTGCATGTAGTTTATCATTTTACCCAGAATGCGGATGTCGCTTATCATCATATCCAGGTTAGAATGGAAAAGTTCGATAAGCTATAAAACAAAAATCAACCACACATGTGTAAAATCAATCAGAAACCCTTTGTGCTGTAGTGGCTTTATACCTTGATTGGAGTGAAAGCAATGTTTTATTTTTAATAAATAAAAATAAAATACTAGACACATTTGTACATATCTAATATTTTGAATAAGAAACATTTCTAAGAATGATTTCAAAGAAAATGTCTATGAATATGTATTGATAAAAATAAAAATTAAACATGAAAAGTGTATTCTCTTGCAAAATTCCCTTGGGCAAATGTTAACACCTATTTGCTAGAACAGTGAAGATTTGGCAGTGTTTACCATGTCTGCTGTAGGCTTTCAAAGGTGAGAGAAGCTCATATGGCTGAATCATATATTTTATTCCTTCAACAACAACAGAAGTGAGTTTTGCAGAGTGGCGTCTTCAGTTCTTTCTCTTGTGGTTTTCATTCTGCAGCTGCTCAACACATTTTGCGCCACAATATCACGCTGCTATCTACTTCTGTTTTCTACTAAATCTTGTGGAAATCCGAGAAGAGAAACCATCTTTAAATCCCAGCATTATAGCATCAAGAAACTGTGCACAAGGCCATGAGTATTGGGCACTCAATGGGAACTGAACATATTAGTGAACTGGTCTCCAAGATTAGTTTTACCCTGTTTTAATCTCCTTGGATTTCTGAAAATTGAAGACAAAGTGATATCTGCCTCCCATGACAACTGAGCAACAACCGCACCACAGAGTGTGCTACAAAATCTCATTGGGTTAGAAAAGTCGTAGAAGAAAGAAAAAAAAAACAAGTTGCCAATGAGGAAGTACTTAAAAATATTTAAGGTAACAAATCACCTCATGTGACTAATGCAGGCTTGATAACCATTGTAATGTAAGAGACACCTATATAAAGATATAAAATATATATATATATATATATATATATATATATATATATATATATTTTGCTGAAGATGCATTTTTTCTTTAATAAGATTTTTGAATGTTCAGGCTAGTATACAAAATAAGATAATGTTTAAAATAAACAGAGTGTCTACTGAAATATGTGCATCCACTAAAAATTACATTTAAAGTAATAAATATATATGAGTGGTGACTCTACGGTCAGGTTTGTTTGGTTCAGCCTGTCTGAGTCAACATTTAAGTATGTCTATCTCAAAGCAACAAAAATCTTTCATAGTGTGTCATTTTCATTCTTGACTCCAGCTGAATCAAAAATTAACTGCTTTAACTCTGTGTCTCAAAATACTAACCAAAATACATTTTGTTGATATTGTTCATAATAAAGAAAGAATGAAAAAACAAAGAAATTAACTAAAAAAAAAAATGAAATAAAATTAATGTGGCTCGTCAGGCTGCGTAGATCTGAGCTCTATCAAGCTGGGGACATACTTACTATGCAATGTATTTCTTGCTTTAATTTTATAAATAATCTTTTAAAAATCTCTGATTTGTATTCCCTGTTTTTCAAAGAACACATTTTTATTTCAACTTATTGTTTTCACATCTCAGAAAATTTTAAAAAATAAATTATTATAATTAATATTAAAATACCAAAATGTGTTTTTTTTTAATTTCATGCACAGAGATTTTAAAAAATTCTGTATTTTATTTTAGGTAAAGGAATCCTTTTAGCATCTCAGTTATACTAATAGTATATCTTGCCACTGATATATATAGGAGGAGGCATGGTTGGCGTAATGGATATCGGTTTGGATTGAGGAATCAGAGGGCCGAGTTCAAATCCAGGTTGAATCCATTACATTCACTTACGTGCTAATACCCTTGGGAAAGGTGTGAATCCTCTCCTTCTCCTTCCAGCTATGGGTAAATAGTAGGACATACTAGGTTCTATAGCCTTGGATGGCAACTGGTCTAGGAGAAGGACAACTCTGAATTCAAACCTGGAGTGGAGCCCCTGAGGTGGATGAGCGGCACTTTGTGCTACCTTCCGGCAACTCCTGCAGCCGCATTGATACCAAACTGTATTGGTTTATCCTCTCCTTTGGACTCTGCTAGCAAGGCCGAGAGGGGGAACTAGATGTCTTGGCAGCCCTAGTTCTCTACATATATCCTGCCCTGGCACATAGTGCACTGCGCTACTCCATCGTCTCTCTCTCTCTCTCGAGAGAGATGCATATATATATATATATATATATATATATATATATATACACACACACAAATAAACAAACAAATTTAATTAAACAAAACAAACAAGGTTTCTCTGGACAAAAAGGACACTTATAAACACCCCGGAGAGATAGTTGAAATTTATAGAACATATTATGAGGGAAGGAGGCTTGGAAAATTTGATATTCACTGGACAGATTGAAGGCAAGAAGGACATACAAAAGCAATGTGCAACTTACAAGGAATAGCTTGTGTGAATGGATGGCAGAGCAGGGTACAGGCAAGATGGCAAAAAGACAAAAGTTATTAAGAGCTACAAGGGACAGGAATTGTGATCATCAACATGATGATGAGACAAGGCATGTAGAAAAGAATCCAAACTTAGACACAGTGAAGAAATAACTGAGTAGTACTAAAGAAAAAAGACATGGACTTTGGGAAAAGAACAATTTGCTCCTGCAGATGCCATAAATGGTTCTGTTCAAAATTACCTGAAGGTTACCTGAATCAGCTGGTAAGTGAAAAATGCAAAAATGTTTTTATGATAATCACAAAAATGAAGACTTTTATGGGACCTTACCCATAATAATAATAATGGACTATTCCATACTTAATAAATACTGCGCCTCAGGAGTAGGCAAGGAGTCAGTAGTTCAAGTCGAGTCAGAGGCAGTCCGAAACAGAGTGGCGTTCAGACAATTACTGCAAGACATTGGAATAGTGATACTGGCTGAGACTACATTGTTCTCTCTACTAAACCTGATTGTTCATACTAACATTTCTACTTCTCTGTATATATTCCTGTTTGTAATATATCTGTGTTATTCCATACCTGTGTTTGAATTCGTCTCTATTGGTTCTACCTTGGACTATCACCATGGTACAAGGAACCAGACCATAACAAAGGCATTAGTCTATGTTCAAATAATATAAATAAAAAAACTATTCAAAAGCAGCATATCTCAAAAATTATAAAAAGAAAAATTAACTCTTATTATAATTGTTGTATTTGCATTTTCATCGCCAATGTGTTTTTGAGATACTAGAGGGAAATAAATAAATAAGACAAACTCATAGGTAAATAATGAAATAGAAGGTTTATTACATGGAGATACACATAGCAGTTGCCCTAATGCTAACTCTCCTCAACTCCACTTAACTCTGCTTATTTAATTTACATAAATGGACAATGTCATTCATTTATGTCCTATATGACAATAATAAAATAGATTTGTTTTATTTTTTATGGCTTATCAACCCTTTATAGGTTATTAAAAGCCAGAAAATATTTTTAGATTCTAAGAAATTTTTGGAGATAATAATGATTTACAGATATATCATTATTTAACCCATAGCTGGGGAGGAAGAAATGGATTCATACCCTTCTCAAAGGTATTTTTAAGTGAATATAATAAACCTGACTGGAATTGGAATTCAGTGCACTCTGCTTTCAAGTTCCGAGCTCTTATCCATTACTCTACCTGTGTATCTAAACTTACAGCACCTGGTATTCCTAAATGGTAACCTATCTAGTGACTGACCAGACTTAATGTTGCTTAACTTTGGGGATCATATGAAAACCAGTATTTCAACATAAGATGGCTGTAAACCATAATAAGATAGAGCTCATTTAATGACGAAAAATAAGACGAATGTCATAAAATTATTTATGCAAAATAAACATATTTAAAGAATAATTCTTTGAATAAAATATAATAAAGAAAACTGGATTCAGAAACATGCAAGCAACAAATACAAGAAACAATTTTATATTTTCATTGCTTCATTTTACATTGAGAGAATATAAATAAACACTGTGAACACTCAAGGGAGACAGTGGGGGTCGAAACAAAAACAGTTTGGTCTGTATTTCACGTTCAATTTTTGATCTTGAAAAATAAAATTATAATTTAAACCATCAGGCGATATTTTCTGTAATTGCTTTGAAATTAAAACCTTCAGAAAATAACGTCTTAAACAAATTAAAATAATTGTGCTTTAAATCAGATCTGATTTGTGAAAGGAAAAAAAAGTAGGGTACATACTTTGTGAATATATCGAAATTTCAGAGCTGTGAACAAGTTATACTCCAAATGCACGTATTTACAGGTGCCGTACTGAAGTGTGAATCAGTGGCTGTCTGCATATCATCCAATAACAATTGTTAATCTCACAGTTTAATAGGTCAGACCAAGAGGCTGGAGAGTGGGGGGATAAGATGGTAATGTCTATTCACATATAGGATTTAAGGCTGATGAAGAATTAAATAGGATTAAGTTACCTCAAGAAGGAGACCTCAAAATAAACACAATCATTATATATAGTAGATATCTATTAGATGCGTGTGTGTGTGCTTGCATACATGAGGGGGTGCTAAAAAGTTATTCGCTCAACTTACTTCTCAAAAGTTGATCACATAACCAAACATCAAACTTTGTGGCAGGTACATTCAGTGGTTAGGCCATGGAAATTCTATCATATCTCTCTCTCTATATATATATGAGTCAAGGTACTGAATATAGCATCAATCAATTAACATTTTTTATTTGTACCAATTACATATATATATAAATAATTGTAGAGTCAAGGTGCTGAATCAGTTAAATGACATTTTAGATTTGTATTAATCCTATATATATATATATATATATATATATGTATATATTGTTGAAACTTGACTAATGCATGGAATATTAATGCAACACAAAATGTACTTAGAACAAAATGTATTGAAAAAAGAAAGTGTACACAATATTTACATATAGTCTTTTGTATATTCCTGGGAAGACCGTTCCTGGAGAATGTGTTGACTTATTCGCAGTCGGGCAGAGTCTCTGGATTGAATCTCTTGATTCCTCCCCTCTCTTCCCGGTACCAACCATATTTATATGGTTGGTACTCCACTATGCAAATTAGGTGGATCCTACCACAACACACACATATATATATATATATATATATATATATATATATATATATATATATATATATACACACTTTTCTTTACAATTGGAATTAAGACACCTTTAGTTAATGACCATTTTCACCAACAAATTTTAATTTTAAAATTTGCAAGATTTTTCAAACTGTTTATGGTATCAGTTTGTAGTGGGATACTAGTTAGTTGGGAAAAAAGAGTGGGAGGATGTTAAATATATATATATATATATATATATATATATATAGAGAGAGAGAGAGAGAGAGAGAGAGAGAGAGTGAGTGAAGGTAGTGAATATAGCATCAATCAGTTAAGCAACATTTTTTATTTGTTTAATTATAATTGTGGAGTCAAGCTGCTGAATCAGTTAGATGACATGTTTTATATTTGTAATAATCCTTGGCACTAAGGCATCACCCTTCATTAATGAATAGTGCACTCTGGCTGTCTGGCATTTGTTTACATTCATAAAAACAATACGCTAGAATTTGTCTTTCTCTCTGCTGAAGCGCCAATGGCTTAGGAATAAAAACTCTGACTGATACCAGATCTGTTGGGTTTTGATCTTGGCTTCAGTTGTCTAGTCGCACTGATGAGTCATGATACAGCAAAACAGACCTGTATGCTGAATAACTATATATATATATATATATATATATATATATATATATATATATATATATATATACAAAAAATTACTTAACTGCAATTTACCCCACCTCTGTAGTTTCATGGTAATATATCTACTTTTCAAGAGGTTGACCTGTATATTAAATATTTCCAATTGTAATGAATATCCGTTTTTTTTCCCAATATTCATATTTGTGTCTTTTTTTTTTTAATTCCATTAGGGATGCACTATTTTTCATGTTTTTACATGTGCTCACGTGTTCCTTCAGAAACATAATTGTTTTTCAATTGTTTATTTTGTAATTTTATTTTTCATTGTTATTTTTGTTTGTATGTATATCTTTGATTGTTTTTATACATATGTATGTATTGTATTATTATGTTATATTACTATTTAATTTATATTATTTTCTGTTGTATTTATTATATTGTTATATTATTTTATTTATGTTATATTAGTATTTAAGCTGCAAAGTAGATATTTATTAAAATGTCTGCTTTTAAACATTAATTCATTTTTCTTATTTAATAATTTAATTTGATTATTGAAATTTATTATGTAAAATTTTTCTTCTAAACACAGTCTACATTTTCTATTATTAATATTATATTGGATACATTTTTATGATTTCCCATTTAATTTTAATTTATATATTTTTCCTTTTCGTCTCCATATATATTTTGATGGTGTAGTATGTGTGTATCTGTCTAATTTAAATGACATTTTATAATTATTAAATCTTTCTTTAAAATTTCTTTCATTTATAAATTTTTTTCTGCGTTAATGTTATTTGCTGCAGTTGCTTCATACATTATATTATTAATTAGACATTGCTTATTAAGTAGGCAGCAGTTTTTATTTTGAATATTACAAATGTTGTTGCTATGTTGCAGGTTTTTGTTGTTGTAATTGCTATTATTTTTGTTTAATATTTTTTATTATGTTTATTATTTTCTCCATATTATTCATACAACTGTAACTGATTTTAATTGCATTTTTATTAATAATTTTTGATAGTTTACTATTTTTAGGGAAGTGTTTTACATTAATTTAAAAAATATTTTTCCTATTTTTCCTTTTATTATATAATTATAAGGTGGATTAAAGAAAATTATATTTCTTTTTTGTCTATTTTTGTATGTGTTATTGTTAATTATGCATTTATTTGAATAAACTCTTTTTCTTAATGCTGAATCTTGTATTTTTTATTTTCATTAAATATTTTTATATTGCTAGAATTAGTTAAAATTCTTTTATTAATAGATATTGGTATATGCTTAAATACATTGGGTGGGTGACTTAAATTTTTGTTTATATATATGGGATTATTATTTGCTTTCCTATATGGCACGTATAGATATTATTTAAATTAAATGTTATGTCTAGAAAATTTACTATTTTTAGATTAGATTTTATGTCTTTTGTAAATCCTAATTTGTTAAATATTTCTATTTTTTTATTTTTTCTGCTTTTCTCCCATTACAATTATTAAACCAACATCTATATATAAACTTATTTCCTTTTATTAATATTTTATATATATATATATATATATATATAATTGAAGTAAATATATTCACCTGAAACTTCCATATATATATATATATATATATATATATATATATATAAAATCGACTCTCCCGTCGAGATTCGACGTATGAGGGTCAAGCAGATCAGTTTTCCAGGAAACCGACAGCCCGACACCAGCACATGAGATTTGATTATAGTGGTGAAGGTTTCGTACAGGACCATCCACACTTTTTGAAGGGCCGAATTCAGAGACCTGGTGCACTACGTGCCACAAGGTTCCCAAACGTCCCTCCGTTCTGCCTTCTTTCAATGAATGGTTAATCTTTTCTTCCTGCTTTCCTTTGCTACCTTATCTTGGAGTTCCTACACTTTTCTGTGCCTGTCATTAACACAATGTCATTTGCCTATCTTATGACAGTCTTTGTAAATATATTACCCAAATAAATATATATATATATATATATATATATATATATAGTGGATGCCCATATTTGAGTAAACAGTATATTTTTTTTCTAGTGGCCTGAATATTTTAGAAATTATATCCAAAAAATATTCGCTGGTCAGAGAAAAATGTTGTTAAATCCAATGTGTTTCATACCTCTCAGCCACAAAGCAAAGTTGAATGTTTTCTTTAAATACAAATCTTTCCTGGACTCTTGAAATATATATATCTGTTCAGTTTCATATCCTAATGTAAATAACCATTTAATATGCTGTGTCCCCTCGGAACATAGGTAATCATAGCTCCACATACTGTTCTATCATTTGTAAAGGAATGTCCCACTCTCCCTATCGCCTATTATGGGGATTATATCTATATATATATATATATATATATATATATATATATATATATATATATATATATATATATATATGTGTGCACAGGATATACCTAGTGAATTTGCTTCAGGAATTACTAGCTTCCTAACTGATTCCCTTTCTTTCAGTAGTGTATTCTATTTTACAATAAACCTCTCCTTCTTTCATCCATGTGCGTTGCTGTTCCTTTCACTTGAGTACCACCTTTGTCCGTTTGTAACTTCTTTAAGGATTTAAGGAGGCAACACTATCCTTTGTAGCTTTTAATATTGTTTATTTTTTTTAACTCTTTTCGTTTTTAACTGCCACTTCCATTCTCTGCTTTCTCATCTTTTTCCCCACATCAGTCCTTCTTGTTTTCAATATGTTTGCTAAGTATCAAATCCTCCAAGAATTCTTTCCTCATTTTGTGTTTCAAAAATTGACTTTTTTCTGTTTCTAAATCTAAGTTCCCTTTTCTTTCCAAATTTTCTTAAAACTTCTTCATTGCTCATAAGTTCAGTTCATTGTAGTCTTGTTAGGGTTACAGGACAAAATTTGTTACCTCATGTCGCCTTTTCATCTTTGAGGAAATTGTCCAGCATTCATTTTTGTACAGGAAGGTCAATATTACATAGCAGTTCAACACTCTTTACTTTGTTTCTCGCAAAATTGTTGTTTTAGATTTAGATTTTGTGAGGCAGCTTTCATTATACGAATGCAACTTTAACTTTCAGTGCCTCATTTATCCGCATCTGTTAAAAGAGTTCCCAGATATTTAAGTTCATTTACTTGCTTAATTTTGATATCTTCAATTCATGGTTTGCATCTTTTAGTCATTCATTGTATTTAATATCCCACCCACGAGGAATGTATATGGCACGAGGCCGAGATTAAAGTGGGTTTCTCCAAGCCCGTAGGCTCAGCCAAAAATATACCCTTTGAACCGGCATAGACGAGTTCAGGGCCTGTCTACCTCCCCGGACGAAACCCTGCCCTTCGGCAAATCTTCGTCCGGGTTCCTCTCTGCCAAAGCAGAGAGTTCAACAGATATGACCTGGTGCTCGTTACACCATTCATTCATTTTGTTCATCTTTTAGTCATTCATTATGGCTGACAACCATAGAGTGATTTATTTTTGACATCTCCAATTTGTAGAGCTGTCCCTTTTGCTAACAACAATCCAGTCTGCCTTCTTTCAATTAATGGTTAATCTTTTCTTTCTGCTTTCCTTTGCTACCTTATCTTAGAGTTCCTACACTTTTCTGTGCCTGCCATTAACACAATGTCATTTGCCTATCTTATGACAGTCTTTGTAAATATATTACCCAATATAAAGAAGGGCAGCAGAAATAATAATAATAATAACGAATGAATTGAATTTGTTGACTTATGTCTCATCAGAATTTCATAGAATGACATTAATTCTTTAAGAGAATTGATAGCAAACTTCACCATTCTTTTCCTGAAGAGTGAGTGTGACTGTGAAGCTAAGATGAGAGACATTCAACAGCTAAGAGAACATACATACATATATATATATATATATATATATATATATATATATAGAGGTGGGTAAATCAAATAACGAGATATCAGCAAGTGTATATGCACACTAGCATGTGCATACACAGGTAAGCAAATAAATATTTACCAAATTTACTTTAAGGTGTAAACATAACAGTGCTTCATGTGGTCAGGCAGATCTAAGAAATATATATTAATATACATATACCTACGTTTAGGGTGCAACTTAAGTTCCATTATTTACCAACTCATCAGGCACGAAATATTACTTATGATTTAAAAATAAATAATACACTGGCTCGCATGGAAGAAACGCTAAATTAAATGCAGATTCACAGCTCAAATTTAAAAGAAGTCAAATATAATATTGGGGTGTAAATAAAGAAAAAAGGGTGTAGATAGGGGTCCAAAAATATAAAAAATTAAAGCAAGTTTAAGTTTTTATATATATATATATATATATATATATATATATATATATATATTTTATATATATATATTATTTATATATTATATATGCGCGGTATTTATTGGAAAGCGCTCAACATCAGTGATATACCTAATATAGATGTGAGATCAGTCAAGCAAATTACTTAATTTACAAATCAAACAAAACATATTTTCATACTTTACATATCTATGTCAGCGTTTGTTTACGATTTAAGATGAAAATTGTGGATAAACCATTTTTGTGCGAATATTTTCGATTGTTACAGTTATTTTCAAGAATTGGATGTAATCAGTATAGCAGACAAGATTCCGTAGATTCTATCCATTCTTTTTTGGGAGGCTTTTATTCAAATTAGTCTAACGTTATGAAATGTATAAAACTGTGACATACTGCTTAACTACAAAGAAAAAGTTTTCATATAATTACACATTTACGACCGAATTTACCAATACTATCTATGCATCTATCTATCTATCTATCTATCTATCTATGCATTTATCTATCTATCTAGGTCAATAGAGCAGCTTTTACTTTACTATATATATATATATATATATATATATATATATATAATAAACACTTTTATGTTTATGCATTCTTTATATAGGTACAAATATTTAAGTAAATGCTCTGTTTTATAATAAAAAGTATTAAACAACATTTACTGGCCTGAATGTCTTAAAAATAATTGCCGGACTTTGTCCATTTCACAATGTGTGACATCATTTGTTTACATTTGAATATGCCATGAGCAGATATGAATGTACATGTGAGAATCATGGAAGATTGAAGTTTAAAGGCAGTAAATTCGACCTTGCTAATTGAATAATTCTCTGTGGCTTGATCGGTTAAGCGCATGTCTGGCTAAATGACAGTTCCATATAGAATACAGGTTGGATTCCTGTCAGAGAACGAATATTTTCTATTAAAATTTCTCGAACATTCAGGCCGGTAAAAGTTGTTTAATACTGTTTATTATAAACAGAGCATTTACTTAAATATTTGTATCTATAAAAAGAATGTATAAACATAAAAATGTCTTAAAAATAATTGTCAGACTTTGTCCATTTCATAATATATATATATATATATATATATATATATATGTGTGTGTGTGTGTGTGTGTGTGTGTGTATGTATGTATGTATGTATGCTACTCTTCAATAAAATGAATCAAGTTCTCCCAGTCACTACCATGTTTATCTAAAAATAAGTATGTTTAAATTCACCTTCTTCCCTGCCATGCACCAATGGCTTAGTGGTAGATTCTCCGATTGATGCCAAATCTGTTGGATTTCAATCCTGACTTAAGGCAATTGGATGTCTTGCCATGATGAGCTGTAAAATAGCAAAACAGTCTGTCTATGGATGACTATGTATGTATATATATATATATATATATAATGTATGTTTCATGAAAGATAACTGACAAGTTACTGCAATTAAGCTTTTATTTAATTATTTTGCTTGTGTTCTTTCTAAAGTAACTAATAGCAATATGGAATATACAGATAAAAGCAATAATATTTTTTATAAAAGCTAAATACATGTTAACTATAAAGATAAATTTTTTTTCTTAGAAACATTATAAAGAATTACACAATCCCAACTTTATGAACAATAACAACACACCAGCAACATCAAACCAATTATTTGTGAATTCACTTGCCCCTTAAGTAACTGCTTTCCAGATCAAACCAAACTCATGAATAATTATATTGGACATACCACTACCTGCATATCAAGAAGACTTACATTATATTTACCTGACCATAGTTTAATTAGGACAGTTAAAAACGCATGGAAGCCTACCAAACTTCATTGGCAACCTACTTTTAGAAAATACAAGTCTTACGGTCTCACTCACACGAGAGAAATTTAAAATAATGGAAACTCTAATAATAAATAAGAAAAAGCCATCACTGAATAACATCAACTATGAATATGGCCATGAGGTGCTGACCATGTTTCAAAAATAAACCATTCTGTATGCATACATTCAGTTAAAAATAAAATATAAAAATAGTCCTTGATAATGGCTAAGAGCTGAAAGTGCTTAGATATGCAGAAAATTCGGACAATTTTATGCACTTTTATAAAAAAAACACACACACACACATATATATATATATATATATATATATATATATATATATATATGTGTGTGTGTGTGTGCGTGCATGTGTGCTTGATTAAAGATAACAGACAAGGTACTGCAATTCAGCTTTTTATTCAATTTTTCTTGTGTTCGAACAAGTGTTTTCTTTTCTGGACACAGAGTGTATAGAAACTGTCCAAATGTAATTCCGAGCACTTTTGGATATACTTTCAGCAATTATCAAGGATGATTTTATTTTAACTGGATGTATGGGTTGCGAGTATGTATCTAGAATTATAGGGACGTTTATTTTCTGAAACATGTGGATGAGGTTATTATACTTAATCGACAAACTTGAAACTTTTGGTGTCACTTATGTTAACCGTTCGTTTCTTTTGACTTGGTAATAACTTGTCAAACACTGATTTTACACTTCTGGCAAACATTGCATTCTATTATCAGATACTATGGTATCTGTTATACCATATCTCACAAACTGTTCATGCAAGAAATTCACTGATGTTGGATTTTTGCACTTATAAACTTCCAACCATTTTCTGAAAATATCAACTATGACAAGATAATATGATCCACTGATAGAACATGCAAAATTTATATGCAGTCTTGACAATGCTATATCTGTCTTTGGCCAGTGGATAAAAGCATTAGTTAGATCCAGTGACAGGACCCAAAGAGTGTGAGTTCAATACCCGTCTAATGCAATGGAGAACTTTCAGAGGGAAATTAACAGGAGATAACTGATAACTGACATCCATTAAACATGGCACATGGAACTTGAACAGTCTACCCCAGTGAACGAAATAAAGGGTTAAGTTCGACATTCCAACTATCTGAGGAAGGCTGGAGCGTACAACGGCTGAAACATTGTAATAAATATGGCGACAAAGATGAGGACTGTAAATAATGTACATAATACCTCATCTCAGAAATATAGACAGATACTGTAAATAAATGATTAAAATTATTCACCTATTCCCTTCCTAGAAAATTAGATTTTCTATGTTAAATTATATATATATATATATATATATATATATATTACTTTAACTGTTATTATCTTCTATTTGTAGAGGGAACCCCCCATTTAATCTGAGGTACTTTATTACACAGACACCGCAAATGTCACAGCAAAAAAAAAAGGTTCTATTTTTCCTTTTTACAAAGAGGTGAACACATCTTTGCTAAATGAACATGCTAATGGAGGTAATATGCACTGTTTAATAGGGCGTCTATTTTGAATACAATGTGTCCCCAATAATAAGATTTCAAGTAATGTATTAATATTTTACTCTCTTGCTGAGTATTTATTATTTAATAAACATGAGGCACAACCACAGAACAGTGAATTCTTGGTTGGCAATGGTGCAATTCCAATATATGTTTCTGTTCTGAATTCAAAAGCACTGCCAATCATGTTTGTCTCCATCTTTTATATTCTAAAATGTCTCTCCTCAAAATCTTTGCAAAACGCAGATTCTCAATAAATCAACTCTAAGCTAACTTTGGGTATTCCATGCTGGACAAAAATAATGTCAAACAGGAGGCAGAATGGTTTTCATCATGCAGTGTTCAAATTCCCACCTTGTGTGCTGCATTCACTTTTGCACAAATGCCCTCAAGGTAACATAACTTCATTTCTTCTCTTCTTAGGTTAAATAGCAGGGTAGATTGAGTGCTCTTGTTTTGTGCAGCAGCCACTCTAGGACAAGCAGTTCTTTCATTTTTTTCTTCAGTTACCTTAAACATTTATTTGAACACAAGTTCACTCCAGAGCTTAAATGGAACATATACACACATATATATATATATATATATATATATATATATATATATATAGGTAGCAATCCATTGGTATAATTCAGATGAGTTCTATTAACACAACATAGAATTTGAAATATGTTAAAACTGACTCACAAAAGAGTGCTCTAGATTTATTTTCAAAAAACAGAGCAAATTTTCTTTACAATTGGAATTAAGATACCTTTAGTAAATAATCATTTTCAACTACGAATTTTAATTTTAAAATTCGCAGGATTTTTCAAACTGTTTCTGGTATCAGTTTGTAGTGTACTGTTTATTTGGAGAAAGAGAGAGAGAGGGTGTGTTATTGGAGACCTATTGGGAGGTAAGGGGGGAAGAAGAAGACATCATTACTGGAATTATATTATGGAGGTAAGAGAGTCTGGGTAGGGGGAGGGTGTGGGAGACCGATGGGCTGACCGATATCCTAATGGTCACACGGTCAAAATTTAATTTGACAGGAATTCACAGAAATTAACAAAAATGGATGCATTTGTCCACGTTAATAATGCCTACTCATACAGCTGACTGCACTAACACACACTTAGATATCTTCATTTATGCACATACACACACACGCAACCTGGAAGAGACCCATTAGACTTTACCTATTAAATTCTTGGATTAACTTATGTACCCTATGTTAAATATTAGGAAGTCTTCTGATGGCAGTAAGAATTTGATTACCCAAGATTGGATATGATGAATTGTACATTATTTACATTATTAGGACTATTGTTCTCATCTTTGTCGCTATATTTATTAGAACGTTTCGGCCATTGTATACTCCGGTCTTCTTCAGGTGGTTCGAATGTCGAACTTAACCCTTTATTTCGCTCACTGGGGTAGACTGTTCTAGTTCCATGTGCTGTGGATAAAGGTGTTGGTTAGATCCAGTGACAGGACCCAAAGAGTGTGAGTTCAATGCCTGGTTAAGGTAGTGGAGAACTTTCAGAGGGAAATTAACAGGAGATAACTGATAACTGATATCCATTAAACATGGCATGTGGAACTATCACTTGAAAACAGGTATGCACATCTCTAGGCTGTACATCTGGTTATTCCATTAACCCTGTAGGCAGCATATCCCATCAAACATTTTCTGCTATAAATGACAGAATGAATCTTCCTCAGTTTTGCTTAGTAATCATGAAGCTAATGGCATCGACAGGTGCACGCCCTCAGCTTTTTTTATGGTAAGTGGATTTCTTCTACACAGGTGCAAAACTTTATATATTGTTAATTTCATTATCCTGATGTATATAGTACATGTGAGTAAAAAAAATCTATTTAATGTTGATAAAGATTTTAGGAGTTCAATATTTGACATTCAGAAATAAATTTTGAATCTTTTACACAATCTGGTATTAATATTTGTAAAACTTTAGGTCTTCAGTCAGATACTCTACCTTTTAGTTATGCCAAGAAGATGTTGTAATCAAGAAAATAGATTAATATTCAAAGAAAAGGTCCACTTATGATAAATAATCCAATAACTTAAAAGTGTTCAGGATTTGAATCATTTTAAGATAGAAGGGAAGGATGCATGCAGCTGGTGGTGGATTAAATTAATCCCTCTTAATCTGGGTTAATTACATCATTAACTATCTCTCTTACATCTGTCCTTTTTGCCTAGATTATACACGCACGTGCGCACATACACACAACATAATACTGACATCTTTCTGTCATCCTATAAGGAAGTGGTGTCTGATTGTGTCAACTTGTGGAGCGTGTGCATAAAAGACATCAGAATGTTTGAGAGATTACACATTGAACATCTGCGTATTACAAGGTAGAAGACTCAACATTGCAAACATCCCTGCAGCCTTTAAAAGGGATGATGTTCGTCATTGTTATATGCAATGTTATGTTGGTTTCAAGCAGACCTTAAAAGTCATTGAAGGCCACAAGGGCAGAATATACTGTTGAACCCTTATACATTGAAAATAATGAGAAAGTGTATATATTTTCCCATTATTTTCAATGTATAGAATATATATATATATATATATATATATATATATAATGTGCAATTACCCTTGGGAAAGGTGTGAATCCTCTTCTCCCTGCAGCTATGGGTAAATAGCAGGACAGACTGGGTTCTATAGCTTTGGATGGCAACTGGTCTAGGAGAAAGACTACTCTGAATTCAAAATCTGCAGAGGGTCGTTTGGGGATCTTGTGGCATGTAGTGCACCAGGTGTCTGTATTCGGCCCTTCAAAAAGTGTGGATGGTCCTGCATGAAACCTTCACCACTATAATCAAATCTCATGTGCTGTTGTCGGTTTACTGGGAACTGATCTGCTTGACCCTCATACGTCGAATTCGACTGGAGAGTCGAGTATATATATATATATATAGGTAGCATATCTTCATTCAAGCATGTTTCATTAAATAATAGACACATTTCTTTATTTTTATAATATTCCTTTCTAGTTCTCTAATTATCATCTTGATGTTAAGTTGAAATTCATCAAGGAAGGTGCCATTGTTTTTGTTAACCCAAGTACTTTCGATCTCCTCTGAGATTATCCTCAGGAGTGTATTGCAAAGACAAACTTAATGTAAGTGTAATCATTGTGATAATGATGTTTGTAAACATGTGTGAATGTGCGCTGTTATAAATTTTTTAAAATTAACCTTTGTGGTTACAATGTTTTGTAAAGAAGCATTCACAATGCAAAGGGGGTAATCAGAGATGGGCAAATGCAACATGGTATTAAATATTTGCCAACTCAAATGCATTTTAAAACATTGCTACTACACTTGTAAAAATTTTGTTCAGTGTATATATAAAAGTTTCATTAAAAATGACCGACAAGGTACTGTGGTTAAGTTTTTTTATTTAATCTTTCATGTGTTCTTATAATATAGAAATTGTCCAAATATTTTGTATGTCATATCTATTATTTATATATATATATATACATATAAATATAGATAACTAGACTCGTTTCGAAAAACCCTCGAATTTTTGATTTGCTAATAATCAAATCAATTTCGAGGGGAAAAAAGGTTTTAAAAAAAAGAAAGAACTACAAACATGAACTTCTGCCGACAAAAAAAATCGCATAGATGCAGGTCTGAAGCCCAAAGAAAAAACCCCGATACAAGTAAACAACTAACAAAAGCGCTCAATACAACTGGAGAGCAGACCTAGATAGCCTAGTGAGCCAGATAAAAACGGATCGTCAGGAAAAGTAAGCCTTACTTTCCCTGACGATTCGTTTAAATGAAACCTAGGGAGGTTTGTCTGGCTCGCTAGGCATATATATATATATATATATATATATATATATATATATATATATATATGAGATAGAAAGTGTGCATATCATTAAAATCACAACTTGGCACATAAGTATCAGTTGAAATCTGATATAAAATTTTCTTTGTAAAATATTCAATTGGTATTTAATTTTTCATTCATTGACAAGGAAAGAGATAATGTTGAAAAATATATATTGTCATTGATGATTAAATGTTTTTTCATTATTAAAGGGCAACCTTATTTCTATTTAGCCATTGATGAACAAATTAGACAAGCCATCAGAAATATTAATATAAATAAAAATTACTTCCTCAAATAAGCCTACTGTACTGCAATCAAATTCACTCTAACTACAAACAAGATTAAAAAAATCCTAAAAAAAACTCAGAAGTACTAATATATCCACTGCTGATCCCAGTAAAAAAAGATAAAATCTAACTATATGCTATATTAAATTTAATGCAATCAGCTTAATCATCTGTAAGGACTTTTCTCTGTCAACTGATGTTTCGAAAAAACCAACATTGTATGTCAATTTAAATGTACTTTGAGAGATTGTATCTCCAACAAAAAAAAAAATAGTTTCATAACATCATTATCATTAATGTTTACATTACACGACATATTCAAGTTCCATATTTTAACATTTAAAGGAACATTCCTGTCTACATTCACAATTTAGAGAAATATTAATTGGCAATATAATATACTTCACCAGGAAAATAAAAAACAAAATCTCTAAATTCTTGAAACAAAATTACAGCCAACACTAAATAAGATTAATTATGAGTCTAGAAGCAATGTTTCAAAATGTCTATAACAGCAACATTTTAAAATACCTAAATTATAATTTAAAAAAAAAATTACAATTATGACAGCAATGTTTTAAATATTTACAAATATAAATGAAGTTAACTCCATGATAATGTTAACTTTTGAATCAACAGAATGCATTTCATGTACATTTACAAAAGAATTTCACAACTATGAGAAAATAAAAGGAATGAGAAAAACTATGGCACCTTCCTTAATGAGTTTAATGGCAACATTAAGAAATTATCCATGAATTTGAAAGGATTAAAATGAAAATAAACAGATATAATATATCTAGATTATCCAACCAAACATGCTTGAATGAAGATATGCCATCTAAATATGCATATATATGTGTGTATATAAATAGAAAGAAAGAACAGTAAGATATATAATCCGGTGTTCTTATAGATATTTTTATTTTTACAAAATAGTGCTCAATGTAAATTTACAGAGCATTAATATTATAAATTAATTGATTTAAAATATGTTTTTTTTTCGCTACACAGTTCTAACCATGCTTCAAAAAATTTTAGCTTCCATTTTTGAAACATGGTTAGAACTGTGTAGCGAAAAAAACTATAAATCAATTAAGCTATATATATATAGCTATATATATATATATATATATATATATATATATATATATATATATATTTATTTATTTATTTATTAGGTATTTGAGCAGTAATCCTTCTTTTGTACAAGTTTCATTAAAGACAACTGACAAGGTACTATGACTAAGCTTTTTATTTAATTTTTCTTGTGTTTGTATAAGTGTTTTTTTTCTGGACACAAAGTGTGTAAATATTGTCCAAATGTGCTGCATATCTGAATTCTTTCAGCTATTCTTTTAACCATTATAAAGGACAATTTTTATTTTTAACTGAATGTGTTGGTTTTTATGGCCGTATCTGGAGTTAAAGGAATGTTTTAGTTTCCAAACACGGTCACCACATTGTGGCCATGTTCATAGTTGATGTTATTGAGCATTCGCTTTTTCTTTTTTATTATTAGTGCTTCCATTATTTTTAATATTTTTTGATGGGGTGAGGATATTTTACTTATAATTTCTACTAGTATATTTTGGATAGTAGATACCATGTCTATTTAAATTTAAGTTTGGTTTGATCAGGAATACATTTCGTTAAGGTACATGTAAATGCATAAATAATAGTGGTCTTCTGTAATTTAGATTTTGCAGGTGTGTTGTTATTGTTGATGATAAAATTAGCTCACTATTTACATTATTCGGACTATTGTCCTCATCTTTGTTGCCATATTTATTACCACATTTCACTGTTGTATGCTCAGGCCTTCTTCAGGTGGTTGGATTGTTGAACTGAACCCTTTATTTTGCTCAACGGGGTAGACTGTTCTAGTTCCACGTGCCATGTTTTTAATGGATGTCCCCTATGCAAGTTCTCCACTGCCTTAACCGGGTATTGAACTCACACTCTTTGGGTCCTGTCACTGCATCTAACTAATGACTTTATCCACTGTGCCATGTCTCCTTGAACGAAACATTGTAATAAATATGGCAACAAAGATGAGGACAATAGTCCAAATAATGTAAATAGTGTACATAATACCTCATTTCAGAAATATAGACAGTTAAGATTAGCTGTTTTAAATTTTTGTAGTAGATAATTTCCTTGTACTGGTTGACTGGGTTGTGTATTTCTTTGTGATATTTCTAAGAACTATGGATTAATTAGTAGAATTTTTATCAGAAAAGTTATTAAATAAATAAAAATTTCTGGCTTTAGACAACCTGTAAAAGTTTGATATGCCATAACAAAAATCAATCTATCATATGAACACTTCAGAGTGTTTGGGTGTCAATCTGAGGACAGTGCAGAGGATTCTGAAAGAGTTAGATGAGTCTAATGGTGATTACAAAGGTGCAGCAGGAAAAAGAAGAGAATTCCACAATTGTGAGAGAAGAAACTAGTAACATAGAACTTACATTTACATGTCTCAATATCAACAGTGAAATTATAAGACCTGTCTGCATATCATGGCATCACTTTTGAATTCATGAAGTTGGTGTACTGAAGAGAAATGTTCATCAGAAAAATGACAAAGGGACTGAAATGAAGATGCTAGGTCAGGACTGATAACATGGCAGGTTCTTTGGATTTTTTCAATAATCTCTAGATACATAGCAGATCACAAAACCAGATGTGGCAACAATATTCCATGCATAGATATATAGGATGAGGAGGCAGAAATACCTCCCAAATATACTGCTCAAATAATGGTAAGACATTAATGGCAATGGTGTCTTCATCTACCTAATGTCTTACCATTATGTGGAAGGTATTTCTGCCACAGCCTGTATAAGCAGTGAGGAAAAGAACTTGATATGATATTAGGTCCAAAATAGATGACCTTCATAACTTCTTTATAAAGGGAAGGAAAATTTTCTAAATGATACCACAGGCATTCTACAGGGTGTGGTCGAAATACCTTCCACATATGGATAAATGAAATGAAGACACAATTTCCACTAATGTCTTGCCATTATGTGGGAGATAATTCTGCTGTCCCCTGACCTTTATCACAATAATATAAATATTCAGAACCAACCCAAAACATGGCTGCATCTACCAAAGAACTTCTAATAACTGCTAGATGGCATTACCAAAAGCAGTATACAAAAAAAAAGGCTCATTTCACCTTTTCCCTGCTTTTACACACACAATGCCAGAGAAAGAATTAGGTCATGTCTTATTAGGTCAGGTTGATCTTTGTAACTGTGACACCCAGTTTGAAAGTTGGGGGTTGACATGATAAATAATGACAGAAAATATTTATTTTATGAATCATTATCATTTTTTGAGGAAATATGTTTAAAAGATTATGTTTATGTTTCAAATTGTAGCATTGGAATTTCATTCCAGTGATCAGTGAAAACTTTATAGCACAGTGTTATAAAATTTTTAATTTACTGGAACTTAAATTGTATATGGACAAGATGCATGATGCAAGCACATTATTACTAAATCATTGTGTTGTCAAACAAGACCTTCATTTAGTTCAAAGGGAAATTATATTGAACAAGATAGTTATATTATGATGGAATATGTTATACAGTACAGTAGTTTTATTGCGATCTTTAATAAACAAAGACATTTAAAACATTTTGTCTTATATGTGCTTAGCAATATTATGATCTATTTTTTGTTTTTATTAATTAAATCTAACAAATCTTAATAATTGAGTAGCCTTTTTTGTAATCTTGAACAATTTTTTTAACACAGTTTTTACTTATCAGATACAGTAAAAACAAAATTGCAGGTTTTGCTTATTGTGATTCATAATTAGAATTCTGACTTGAATATATTTTCCATTCAATGTATCTAATACAAAAGATATCTAATTTACTTGGATTTTTATAGAAATCGTAAAATTTTGGAGTCAGTTTGTGAGCAAAAACCTACGGAAATTCGGTATTTCTATACCTTTTTTTTTTAGGTGACCCTTAAAACTAAATGCTCAAAAATTGGTAAAAAACTATGAACCTCAGCGATCACATTGAGTGCAATGTTTATTTTCTAAAAAAAAAAAAAAAAAAAAGGAAAAATCTAATGTTCCTCCAATACAAAGCCCAAGAGCCACTCAAGGTAGAGGGTTACTGTGCAGTGTTGTATGAGTGTACTGGCATGCAGACATCTTCATTCAACTCTTTCTCTTTGATTTACTCAAGCAATAAATTATATTTTTTTGCTAATTGATTGTCTGTTCTATTTTAACTCTGCTTTAAGAAACTCCAATGTGTCCACAGTTCTATCAACTAATAAATTCCATCAAGCTATATATATATATAGATATATACCTTCAAAGACTGCTAATGTCTGCTATAACTCAATCTGAATTAAGGACATGTATTTTTACTCGAGAAGAAGGAAAGTTGCTTCCATTGTTTTAAATAATTCTTTACATCAATGCATCTGTCTATATTTCTGAGATGAGGTATTGTAACTATTTACATCATTCAGACTCTTGTCCACATCCTTATTGTCATATTCATAACATTTTAGCCTTCTTCAGATGATATATGTTGGAACTTTTGAACCAAACCCTTTATATAGTGCACGGGCATTGATTGTTCTAATTTCAGGTAACATGCCTTTGGACATCAATGGTTTTTTTAGTTAATTCCCCTTGAGAACCCTACAAATTTTTGTTCCCTCTACTGTGTCCAGGAATTGAACTCTCTGGTCAACTCTTTGGATTACTCACAGCCAACATTTTTATCCACGATAAAAAATAAAGGGTTCTTGGAAAAGATAGTGGAATGGTTTTACATTGCTCTATACTAAACATTAAATCTGTTACGAAAAAAGAACTAAACAAAATGAACACAAAATGATCAGCTTTAAAAAAGGACTCGTAACTGGAAAAACCGAATGAAAACAGAATGTTAACAACAAATACTTTTTCACACCCAACCCAGTTCTGTGGAATCAGAATCAATTGGAGTAAAGTGCCATGCAGATTTAAATTTTTCCCACTTGTGACAAATGCAGCTATTGATTTTTTTTACATGCTAGTTAACATTCGAGTCAGTCAGCTGTTGGCTCTCATGCTAGCCAATAGAATCTTTCTGCCTATTTGTGGCAGCGAGCTATAGGCTCTCACTCTGATCAGTAGAAAATGGCCGCAAACTACATGAAAACTGCCGTAGAAGCATGAAAAAATCGATTATTTCCACTATTGATGGGAGTTGGGAAATGCAAAGTTAGTCTTGGCCTTCCCACTAACTTGGAGCATGCGCATGTAAATTTTGGTGCAAATCCGTCGAAAATTGCAGCTGTGCGTTCATTACACACACACACACACACACATCCTGCCTAAATAAAGAGATAAAAAATATACCAACAATACATATTTATAGTAAAATGATCAACAATGAATTTCATTTGTTGTTGAAGGCATACAATTTTGTTCAAAATATATTTAGTTGAAGTCATAAAATTATGTCCAAAATATTTAGATTTCAGCATTAAATAACCCATAGAGGTTGATATGCAGCCAAACAAAATCAACCAACCAAACAATGAACACAAAAAGAACTCTTTCATGATATTAATCCATATAAAATCCTTTAATTTCTTAAAGAAATCAAACTGTATTTCAAAATATAACTTGAACAAAACTACAACATAAAACACACATATAATAGTAATTATAAATAAGGTGTTGATATGCTGCTAAACAAAATCAACCAAACAAAATGAAAAAAACTCTTTTCAGGACATTAGTCCA
This sequence comes from Acanthosepion pharaonis, assembly GCA_903632075.3. Taxonomy (NCBI): domain Eukaryota; kingdom Metazoa; phylum Mollusca; class Cephalopoda; order Sepiida; family Sepiidae; genus Acanthosepion; species Acanthosepion pharaonis. The sequence continues at coordinate 884,774 of CAHIKZ030001046.1, forward strand.
TATAATATCCTACAATTTCTTAAATCAAACTGTATTCCAAAATATAACAACATAAAACACATATCACCACCTTGAGTAATTACTTCCACACAAGGTGTTGATATGCCACTGAACAAAATCAACCAAACAACATGACATTAATCCATACAAAATATTATAATTTCTTGACGTAAATTTTGTCATTAAATGACCCTTAAGTAGTTGACATGCCATTAAACAAACAGATAAAATAACTTTCCGTTTTGTCCTTCACTTATTTTAAAAGATTTGCAACATAACGTCTTTGCCAGTGTGATTAGCCAAAATGTACAGACATAGATAGCAAGAGAGATTTAGAAATTGAAACATTGCTTGGAAGAAGAATATGGCAATGTTCCAAGTTTGGCTTCATAAATTTCTGTTGAACTACCAGGATGAATAGAATAACCATTTACAAAATTTAAAGACAAACTAATGTCCTCAATTTTATTATTCTCACATTATTCTGTCGATTGTGTTCTCTCAGCTTCTTTAGCTGCCTGTCAATCCAGGTAAACATCAAGGAATTTTAAACGGATCCTTTTATTTAATCCAGGCCAGTAGATTGCTCTTGTTCCTCACATTGAAATACCGATTCCCATATGAAGTTAATGGATGCTGGTCAATACCTAAATGGATGACTGCTTGCGAATATCGCATGCTGTAAATTTGGATGTGCAGGTGATGTAATGGATAATGGCTTGAAATTGTTAATTGGAAAGACAAATTCCAGTTTCTATTAGGTTTGTTATATTCACTTATGTACAAATACCTTTGGGAAAAGGTAGGAATCCACCTACTCTCCTCCCAGCTATGGGTTAATTAGTAAGACTACTAGTACTAAATCATTATTGTTTCAAAAAAAATTCTTACAATCTAAAAATATTTCCTGGTTTTAAATAACCTGTAATAGGTTGATAAGCTTTAAAAAATAAATCAATCATGTTCTTGTTCCACTTTACATATCTGAGGATATCTCCTTCTTTTTAACTCTTTTCAGTTATTGCCAGTCCAGTGTTCACTAAGTCTGTACTACTCAGCCTAGGGATTGAACTCATTATTATTATAGTACCAAATTAAAAAAAAGAACAAACAACACTTTAATCCATTATTTTATTGTCCTTTTGGAAATGTTATGATATTTGCAACAATGATGGGGACATTAATTTCAATGTTAATCTTAATTCCTCATCCCATAAATTTAGACAAAAATGGTATGTGCTCTGTCTAAATATGACTCAACTATTTAATGGGAATCAAAAAATTATCCTCAGACATTGGTACATTAGTCCACCTCAAAGTACACACTTAGGGACGATACATATGTATGTCCTTGTATACCTCCAACATTTTAGTGTGTAAGAATTTTTTTTTTTTTTTTTTAGATAATTATGATTTAGTGCTACAAGTCTTACTAATTAACCCATAGTTGGGGAGAGAAGAGGTGGATTCATACCTTTTGCAATGGTATTTGTGCCTAAGTGAATATAACAAACCAGACTGGAATTGGAACTCATCTCTCTGATTAACAATTCCATGCCGTTATCCTTTAAACCAGCTGCATATCCAACCTTACTTCACCTGGTAGTCCCATTCAGGCACCCATCTAGATACTGACCAGCCTTGATGTTGCTTAATTTCAGTGATCATATGAGAATTGTTGTTTTAACAAAATTTGGCTGTAAGCCATACCACCCGCACATTCAAGCTTACTGGACCTGGTATTTCCAACTATTTAGGTACTGACCAAGCTTGACATTGCTTAATTTTGGTAATCATACTGCTATTTCAACATGATATGGCCATAAATTGTAATAATTAATTTTGAATGTAAAAAATCCATTTAAAATTATTCCTTCCTCTAATATTTAATTCATTCAAATATCTTCAACTTTTAGTGACAGATAATAACTGAAATGTGTCCTCTTTTTCACAGGTAAATTGTTTTTATTTACACTATTTACATCATTCAGACAGTTGTCCTCATCTTTCTGGCCATATTCATGATGTTTCGGCCATTGTACTCTTTGGCCTTCTTCATGTGATATATGCTGGAAGAAGACCGAAGCATAAAATGGCCTGAAATATTGTGAATATGGCAATAAAGATAAAGACAGTCTGAACGATATAAATAATCAGAATACGTCATATAGATGTAATTGTTTAACCCACAACAGAATGTCATATGTCTGTCTGTTATACGTAAAAGAAGAGACACTTGGAACTTGTTCTAAATAATTTCTGCTAAACAGTTTTTAAGGAATCACTTAGAAATGGAGACAATGAAGGTAAAAGCATTGTGAATGCAACGTGCGTGCTTCTAGAAATAGCACATGCCCTGATATTTGCCTGAATGTGCTTCTTAGCAAGTCCACGGATCATAAGGAGGACAAAGAGACAATTACAGTCTGCATTTGCTGATGGTACACTTGTATGAAAGAGTCGCAGATGAAGTGATCAAAATAGAACAAGATAATACAAAAACAGTCTTAACCACTTTCAACCCTTCCCCTATTTACCAAGCCTGAATGATATTTATCTTTTTTTAAAAAGATCATCTCCTCACGTGTTACATATATATATATATATATATATATATATAACATGTGAGGAGATATATATACAACATATATGTTATACTTATATATATAAAACATAACATGTGAGGATATATATATATATATATATATATATAGGGTTTGTCTGACGATCGCTAAAGCGTGAAACCCAGGGTCACAAACTCACATATATCCAACCAAATATGTTAGCTCTATCTCTGATATTGAGCGCTTTCTAATAAGTACCGCGCATATAATATATAAAATATAACATGTGAGGTGATATATATATATATATATATATATATATATAAAACATTTTATATATATATATATATATATAAAAAAATATATATATATATATATATATATATATATATAAAATATGTTATATATATATATATATATATATATATATATAAAGTTATATATATATATATATATATATATATATATATAAAACATGTTATATATATATATATATATATATATATATATATAAAACATGATGTTATATATATATATATATATATATATATATATATATAAAACATGTTATATATATATATATATATATATATAAAACATATATATATATATATATATATATATATATAAAACATATATATATATATATATATATATATATAAACATGTTATATATATATATATATATATATATATAAAACATGTTATATATATATATATATATATATAAAATATATATATATATATATATATATATATAAAACATGTTATATATATATATATATATATATATAAAACATATATATATATATATATATATATATATATATATATATAAAACATGTTATATATATATATATAAAAAACATGTTATACATATATATATATATATATATAAAACATATGTTATATATATATATATATATTTATACACGTTTCATTAAATAATATAGACAAGTGTTGTCTATTTATTTTATGTAAAATTTTTTCGTATCTTCTGATAAGTTTGATAACATTATCATTAAACGAAGAAAGAAATTCACAATATTTATCCATTATTTTTAATATAATCTTAGCTTTCGGCTTACTTAAGCCATTATCAAAGATATAAATCACAGACATATTAAACAATATACGGACACGACAGTGATGATAGTCTGTCATTGTTTACATAGTGGATCACTAAGCAACGATAAACACGCACATATAAGACACTAGAAGCGAAAATCGCACCGCATCTCATGACGTCACACATGACTACACGAGAGTGAATTGTAGAATGAAATAAGGAAAGCCGTTGGTATAAACCAATGGCTTCTGTTACCAATTATAGAAATTATAGACATTTAAGAATATTTGTAGACATGCCATAATTGATTTTGTTTAGGTTGGGTTTTAACTGTTTAAGTATTTTTAGTTTTTGTCTATTGTTTTCATGTCGAAGTATAGTTGTGTTTTCGACAAGTATTTTACGGAATTGTGTGTGCGGGCCGGCGTGTTGTTTTAAATGCCTAAAAATGTTAGAGTTTTCATTAAAATGTAGTGTCAAGCGTCGTGAAAGCGAGTTTGTGGTGTGACCAACATAAATATTATTTAATTCGTTGGAGATACACTCTCCCAAAGGGCACTTGAATTTATAAACTATGTTGGTTTTTTTCTTATAATTAGTATGCATTTGATTACGATATAGGAGATTAATATATTTGAGATCAGTAGAAGCAGTATTATGTACAATTTGCTTATTATCGAGATTTCTAAGAAAGCATCTTATTTGTTCATCAACTATATAATGATCCACTATGTAAACAATGACAGAAGATACGAAAAAATTTTACATAAAATAGACAACACTTGTCTATATTATTTAATGAAATGTGTATAAATGAAAATATGCTGCCTAAATACACACAATATATATATATATATATATATAAAACCTATATGTTACATATACATCACATGTTATATACATATATAATATATATGTTATATACATATATAACTGTTTTTATATGTTACATATATAACATGTGAGGAGATCTTTTTACAAAAGATAAATATAATTATATATAATAGCTGGACACTTGTATTTGAGGATACCAATCTTCTAGGGTGGCTAGCCAATCCGTATTGCAGACGCTCACTCAGGCACATTTGTGTTTGCTCAACACCCACAGAGCTCACCTGCAACTCTGCTGAGCAGACCTTAGTTACAGTTTCTGGGAGAGAGTATATCTAGCATGATCAGCCATTTGAACAAAGCTAGCTCACTCAAGGACTTGGCTATGATGACAACTATTGATGGCCCTCAGTTCTGTCTACCCAATTTCACTCATGTGGGAAAATGAAATAAAATCGATAAACAAAATAATATTATTAAAGAAAAAGAAATACCATGATGCTTAGAGAAAAGGAACTGGAAATATGATTACCCCCCACTTGTCAAATGCAGTGAGGTGGCAATGTTTAAGTCTATAAAAACGCAAACATTTCCTATCTTACTTTTTCACCACTTTGCTCCAACATGTAGAACCACATGGTAATTATGTTCCAGCTGAGGAACGTTAGTTTCCCTGGTCCATGGATGAGTGAATTCTCTTCTTACTTTCCAATCCATGGTGCTCATATGAGTCTTTCAAAAAACTCCACCTATGCAATAAGTTTTCTCTTTGGTTATTCCAACTCTGTGCAAGGCTGACTTGAGTTCGACTGTTAATACAATGCTTGTACTTTATTTACATTAATAATATTTACATTATTTGGACTATCATCCTCATCTTTGTCACCATATTTATTACAGTGTTTTGGCCATTGTATGCTCCGGCCTTCTTCAGGTGGTTGGAATGTCGAAATGAACCCTTTATTTCGCTCACTGGGGTAGACTGTTCTAGTTCCACATGCCATGTTTAATGGATGTCAGTTATCAGTTATTTCCTGTTAGTTTCCCTCTGAAAGTTCTCCATTGCCTTAACTGCGTATTGAACTCACACTTTTTGGGGTTCCGTCACTGGATCTAACCAATGCCTTTATCCACTGTGCCATGTGTTCTTGAAGACATCTGTGTATGTATTTCTGTGTATTATAAACCTAATGTCTTCAGCATCCATTTTTACCAGAGCTCATATTGCAATTTTTGTTATTATCATTTTTCTCTGGCACTCCTTATTACTGGTTCCTATATTGTATTCATTTCTATGTTTTGTCCGCTCAGGAGATCTTTGTGGCCTAGCATATGTGCTGATTCCTTAAGTTTACGAATTTTCCACTGGTGTTTCTTGTCTATGATCTCAACCTGATCCCACAGTGGGTAGTGATCTGCCTTCTCTCTCCATATGTGGTCAGCCACGCCTGATTTTTCCACTTCCCCTTGTGTTACAGCTTTCTGGTGTTCTTGAAGACTTACCTTAAGGGGGCGGCCTATCTCCTCTTTATATTTCTTTCTGCAGCTGCACAGGATGCTTATACTTATTTACCCTAACTTCTGGACCTAGAAAAATAATACAAACATTCCATAACCATGTTGAAACTTTCCAATGATAAAGTAAATATAAACATTCTTTGGTTGTTCCAAATCTGTGCAAGGCTGTCTTGAGTCTGACCATTAATATGACACTTATACTTACTCTAACTCATGGATCAAAAAAGAAAATGGACAAACCGAAGAGACATTATGAACCTTGTTTCACTACAGTTAGCATAAAAAAGAATAAATGGTCTGTTGTAGAAATCTCAAAGTTTTGTATGTTTCTCCTTAATTGTTTGCATACGAACATGTAGAGGACTGTGGGGTGAAGATATAAAGAACACATGTGGGATTAAAATTTCCTGTTAGCCGGTGCAGCTACATGAGAATGTTGGACTTTTAATTAAGTTCAAAGAAGACAAAGAAAAACAATACCAATAATTATATACAAACAAATATATATATATATATTAACAACAAGTTACAAGCACATGGACAGTTACATTGAGTTTGTGTGGTGAATGTTATGTGTGTGTATTGTGGTGAGTGTTCATAAGTACATGTATTGGTATTGTTCTTAGTGTGTTCCCAGAATTCAGGAAACGCTTTATTGGTGAGAGCTCACATATTAGCTGAAATGAAGAAAGAAGAGAAAGAATTATCTCACCTCCACGTGAGGTGGTATACGGCCCAAGGCCTGAGGGGGAAAAGAGAGATTGAGGCAAAAGGTCACCCAGTGTTTATAGCAAGGGGAGAGAGAGACCCCTGGAGAAGGATTAAGGAACTAAGGAGGAGCTAACTCCGACAAACACTCACCACACCCAGTACCAGATTTATCATTGTGCTTAGGTGTCATTAAGTACAGGGCCCCATTGGCCAGAACCCCCCATCTTTTCAAAATTCTGCTGAAATGCATTAAAACTTATCTCCATTGATTCAGCATAAGCTTTTGCACATATTAGTAAACATAAAATCAGGTTGATCTACTTAAACTTTTCAGATATAACAAATTTAAAAGCTGCTCCATATGTCTAACTTGATAGCAAATGGTTTATCATTTGTGAGTAAAAGCAAAAAGGTGTGTGGTGTCATGGCTAACAAGATACTTTTTATCTGTGTGGGTATTTGTGTTTGTGATCATAAGGGTGTTTCTATTCCATAGCAATAGTGTGTGTGTGCGCACAAAATTTAAGGAATGTCCTCTATCAAAACTACTAAAGATCTATCTTTTAGAGACGCACTGAGTGAAATTCACTCATCACTGCAAAGTAATAATAAGTACTTGTACTTATTATTACATACTTTTGAACTTTCCAAACATTAGAGTATATATATATATATATATATATATATATATATATACACACACCTTTATATAACTGTTGTAGCATACCTACGGATGATAATAGATATGTTCCCATTCACATAAATACAGTAGTAAATACTGTATGTTGTTCTGCTGTTCAAGATTCATTGTGAAATTCACTTGACTCACTTCTAGCAATTGACTACTTCTTCTACATGCCACAGACGAATCTTATATGTGTTGTTCTTGTTGTATTATCATTTGTTACCAACCTTTGTATGATTATTCTATTCAATAACCTTCCCTAGGTTACAACAATAACCCTCTTAAGTTCTGATGTGATGTTAAATGCCAACTCTCTCTTTCCAGAATCGAACCCAAACAATTGATATTACTGCTCCATCTTTTTAATCTTAACAATGAGTAGACAATATGAAAGTGGTGCAAGTAAAAGAAAATATAAAAACAAACAAGATATAATCAAAGATTTAAAGCCAATCATATCATTTGTCTTTGCATATTTGAAGCAAACAAGTTCAACAGCAGATGCTGAAGATTCAGATGCAATACTTGGCACCTAGGAACATTTGTCAGTAACACTTAGAACCAGTATCACCCAGGAAGATTTTTTTTAGTAACTTCAAGTACCAGTGGCACCCCAAGACCTTTGTCTGTAAATCCAAGTAGCAGTGCTACCCAAGAGCATTTGTCAGTAACTCCAAGTATCAGTAGATCTACAAACGCAGAAGTTTTAGTTTCCCCCACCAAATATACAGAAGTGAGTGTTTGCTCTTCTCCTGATTTCATTGTCAAAAATGATGTAGGTTTATGGACCACATTGAGTGATGTGATGAAATTTCATACTGGATAGAAAAAGGCCCTTTGGAATGTTGACACACGGATCGACCTTTCATAACTTTGAAAAGAACCTACAAAAACCAAACTTGTTCTTGCTCAAGAAGTTTATTCTTCTCCACTAAAATAAATGGAGAAACCTACCCTTGAGGATGGCTTATTGGCTAGTATATTCTCCAACAAAAGAAGTCTACAGTATTTTGTGCAAAATTTTCTCAAAATTCTCTAAGAATGTTTCTTCAACTACAGTTCTAGCTTCTTTAGGATTTAATAACTGGTATCATCCTCTAATTATTAAAACTTGAAATTGATTTTAGTAAATGCAATGACAATACAGCTAACATGGCTGGAAAGTATAATGGTGTTTGACAGAAAATTCTAGAAAAGAATAAATTTATTCCCTCTGCTAGACATTCCTTAAATCTAGCTGGAAGAGCTGCAGTTGACACTTGCCTTTGGAGTGGTAAATGGACTTTATTGCATTTTCTCTGCCTTGACAAGATGGTGGGCAGTGCTGAAAACCTTTTTGTCACTAGAATCAAAAGTTCTGCAACACTTATCTGACACAAGATTGGAGGTTCATTCCTGAGTTACAATAACCATCAGTGAAAGTTATGTACACATTGTTAAAGCACTTAGTCATACCCATGATGATGAGACTGAAAAGGGTTGATACCAGACAAGAAGTTTTGCAAAGTAAGTAAAGTCCTTCAAAGTGTGCAGATTTCATTGACCATATATGCAAACCTATACAGTTCACTTCTACAATTTGTTTCCAGCATACAGGAAAATTTTGATGAGATTGAGGAGCAAGCAAAATCTACTTTATCTCGTGTAGAGTACAAAACTTTCTAATGAAGGTGTGGAGTTTGAAAACAATACAATGATGGCAGTGCAGCTGAAGCCTTGGATGAAATTCCTTTAAAAGATAAGTTTAGGATACATTCATTTATTCCTGTAATTGACGCTCTTTACTCAAATTTGGAGAGAAGAACTGCTGTGTACAGGTGCATTTTTAATTGATCTGCAAGCAATAAGAGAACAAATTCTCCATGGTCTCAAGAAACTAGAAAAAGAATATCCAAGGGATGTTGATCTCAATCTTGTTGATGAACTCTTGGCTTTTCACTTTTATGTCAGACAGGCTCATGCAGAAAAAGAAGGTTTCAGCCACCAAGACATGTACCAGATAAGAAGGTTTCAGCCACCAAGACATGTACCAGATAAGAAGGTTTCAGCCACCAAGACATGTACCAGATAAGAAGGTTTCAGCCACCAAGACATGTACCAGATAAGAAGGTTTCAGCCACCAAGACATGTACCAGATAAGAAGGTTTCAGCCACCAAGACATGTACCAGATAAGAAGGTTTCAGCCACCAAGACATGTACCAGATAAGAACCACCAAGACATGTACCAGATAAGAAGGTTTCAGCCACCAAGACATGTACCAGATAAGAAGGTTTCAGCCACCAAGACATGTACCAGATAAGAAGGTTTCAGCCACCAAGACATGTACCAGATAAGAAGGTTTCAGCCACCAAGACATGTACCAGATAAGAAGGTTTCAGCCACCAAGACATGTACCAGATAAGAAGGTTTCAGCCACCAAGACATGTACCAGATAAGAAGGTTTCAGCCACCAAGACATGTACCAGATAAGAAGGTTTCAGCCACCAAGACATGTACCAGATAAGAAGGTTTCAGCCACCAAGACATGTACCAGATAAGGAAACAGAAAAAAATCCAGGCTGCTTTTCCAAATGTGAAAACAATTTTCAGATTTTTCCTGTGTTTGATGGCAACTGGAGAGAGATAATTTTCCAGACTGAAAAGGACGAAAAGTGACCTCTGTTAAAAAATATTGCAAGAGCAACTATTTGGTCTGAGTATTCTTGAAGAGTAAGCGTTCTCAAAGCAAATTTGTGGCTTTCACCACACAAAGAAAGAAAATCACTTGTAACACGTCAGGAAAATAACTCACGAACGCCGTAGCCAAAACTGCCCGAATTTTCCTCCCGAGTCGACAACACCAACTGCTTTTATCGGCAGAACCTATTTTTTCCATTCGTCGACAGCCGGGATAGGATGCTCCGTAATTTGCATATTAATACACTCTTATAGCGACTCCTGCGACGAACTTGTTTCTTTTTCACTTGGGTTGACGAGGTAAGTCGCTATAAGAGTTTTGCTGACTACTTTTTGGCAATCCCTCCCCGGCAGATCCACACACAAAACACGAACTTTTTTCCGGGGTACTTGATTATCTCGTTCACTACACTCCCCCCCTGTCACATAAGTGACACTCATGATTGGGCCTCTTTATTCTTAAGCTTCTCCGGGCGGGGCAACTGTGGGAGGAGATTGTGTGTTATATTCTGAGGTTTCTTCTGATCGGACAACCTCATGCGCAGAGTCTTCATCATCTGAAGAATGTTCTGAAGATTCTTCTTCTGAGGATTCTTCTGGTCTGACAACCTCACGCACAGAGACTTCACCATCTGAAGAGGTGCTAGCCCTACCTCCGATGGTAATTATTTGTTCACTTTCTGAGCACTCACTGCTAGTGTCACTTGTTGACGTATCTGTACCTACATAGTGACGCAAGTCCTTTATGTGTCTTGGTATGCCATCAACCAGCACAGAACGCGAGTTACTTAGTCCAGTGACATGCCCCACCCGGTACCGGGTTGTACACCGGCTATGTGGAGATTTCACCCACACGCGATCGCCCAAGTCATATGGCGCTCGTTCGTTTATCCGTTCAGTTGAACGCTTTGCGTCAATGCCTCGTAGCCGGACTTTATACTGATAAATCATGTTGGCTGGCGCAGTTGAGGGCGATACATTATTGTCTCTCGGAGTAACATTGTACCAATACACCGCCTCCATTATGGAACACTGCTTTCTAGCAGCGATTCTTTTGATGCTCCGATGACATCGCTCGATTATGCCATTCCCTGATGGGACATACGCGCAGCGAAATCTGAGGTGTACTCCCCACGAAGCCACAAAATCTTTGAATAGTTCACTGCGGAATGCAGTGTCGTTGTCAGTGAGGAGTTCCGTCGGAGGTCCACGTTCAAAGAACAATGATCCCAAGTGGTCAATGACGCTTGCGTATTCCTGTCGACGCAGACGCCGCCAAATAGTGAACCGGGTTGGGCCACAATCAATCAGGGTTAAATAGTGATGTCCGTTATAATGGGTGATGTCCATTCCAACACGGTGCCACACCTTGCTTACACTCACTTGTCCTTTTTGCCATTGCACAGGTGCTGGGTCGATGGACTGACACTCCTTGCATTCTCTGACCACTGCCCTGACAGCAGCTTTGGATACGGAGGGATCAATCTGCCTCACGAAATATAAGGTCCGTTTTACACCGGGATGTCCGCTTTGGCAATGCACAGATTTTAGTAAATCTGAGTTATAGTTGCTCGTTGATGTTACACAGACATGTTCTACCGGCTCTACCTCTTTCTTAATAGCGTCAAGCCATTTTTGGGGTACCCTTGTTAAAGTATCGGCCTTGTTTTGCTGTGATCTGACCAGCTGTATGTCTACGGATAAGTGGTATTCACTTACCAACTTTCCCAGTGTGTCTAGCCTCCTTCGAATGAGCATCTCGCTCGCAGCCTTTGTACGTATCCTAGCCTTCCCCGTAGGAGTGTCTGCTATCCACTTATACACGCATGCGGAATCCGTGAATAAATGCAATACCTTTGCATTCCATTGAAGGGCCGCGGTGACTCCCCTGATAACGGCGTCTAATTCTGACAGGTTGACATGTTGCGTATCCTTCTCGGGACGCAACCAACACGCATCTTCCACGACAGTGTCACCTACTTCAAGAGACACTCCTGTTGCAAGGGAGCTCGCGTCGACCCAGACGTTAAATTCACATCCGTCAACGCACCATTTACCACGTACGGGGTCGTCTTGACGCACCCTAGTAATGACTTCCCCTATCATGTGTCTAAGGGGAGCATCATTGGTTGTGTCATCCCAACCAGAAGTGACAGCAGTCACCCTACGTTTAATAAATGCAGTTGCAATGCGGATCCACCCGCCCACGGGAAAATGTCCCACCAGCTTTCCACATAACGAAAACACGCTGCGTCGGGTCATGTGTTTGGGAATGTCCGGGAGCTCGCTTCCACGTTTCCAGTAAAGCATGTTGTGCTCCCCTGAGACCTGCAAGCCGAGCACCCGAGCACCATCTTCCAGTCGTTCTGGGTTTTTACATTCGAGCCCAAACTCAGCAAGATGCTTTCTCACCTGTGAAGCGGGTACTAAGGTTTCGTTGATGTAGATGTCGTCAATGTAGGCTGACGTCGCTTGACGAATTGTCTCATCCTGGGATAGCACAGCATCCACGATGGCTTTCATGATGGCCGGCGCCACATTGAGTCCGAATCCCATTCGGGTTAAGCAGTACCTCGTCCCATTAAGAATCACCGTCTGAAATGGCCACAGTGACCGGTGCACGCGTACCTGCAAGTAGGCCTTTCGAAGGTCAATCACAGAGACATTGGATCCCTTCGTTTGCCATTCTCTCAATTTTTGTGCACACACATCAGCATGAGCTGTGTATGTGTCTACATGTTCGTTCAGTTCTCTATAATCTAGTACAGGGCGCACCTTTCTTGTTGTTCTTTTGTACCACGGCCATCAACGGGATGAGGCCTCTTGGAGGACCAAGCTCTTCCTCGGGATATGGAGTCAGCCATCCATTATCCAGCCACACCTGCAATTCGCGCTGGTATTCTTCCTTGACGCGTTCGGGCACCGAATATTCTGACACTCGGTTCTGGAGCTTTTCTGGTGGGTTATTTTCCGACCATTTCCAAAATGCTGTCCATGTCTTCGTTCTTTGGTCGAACTCTGCGCTAAAGTCGGGCTCGTTGATCTTCAAAGTAGCACAGATGGGCGGATCAGAAAACTTGACTTCGCCTGCCTCTGTAATGCGTACGCCGCCCAGCTCCTTAATAATGTCCATCCCAAGGAGCAGATCGAAACCTAATAACGCGCTGTCCACGACCAACACCCTGACTGTGACAGGGTCACCGTTGATAATACTAAGTTTGATGTTTCCAACTCCCCGGCTTCTGAGAGCCTTTCCATCAGCCGTTAGTACGTCCATCTTTTGTCTGCTCCACTGTCGGCAAATCGAACCGTTGGTGAGTGACCGAGAGCAGCCCGAATCTATTAAAGCGGTACGCGTTATTCCATTGATGCGTACCTTAATCACAGGGAGCGCCACTTTCATGCTCGGGTGCGGGGAAGAGACCGGCGCTGACGTCGTGTCCCCCATTCCATTTCCCGGGCACTTAGAGGCAATATGACCTACTTTCTGACATTGAAAGCATCGTAGATCGAGACGTGCCTTTCGCGCCGACCCGCTGCGCATTTCTTCGCGTTGATAGCGGCAGTCTCTGGCAAAATGATTCGGCCCAGAGCACCGATAGCAGGTGGCAACGCCATGGTGACGAATGGCTGGGGTCGGACCTTCTTTGACTTCAATTGGTTGAATAACTGCGGCCACTGGTTCATCAGCCTCTTTTCGTCGATCATGACAGCACGGGCTCTGGTCAACAATTGATTGAGCGTCAGGTCTTCCATTCTGGATGATGCGCGGAGTATCTGCTTAACATGACTAGGCAATCCAGTAACGAAGGCACATGTCATCCATTCTTCAGGAAGCGGTGCGATTGGAACGGCGCATTTCTTCGCGTTGATAGCGGCAGTCTCTGGCAAAATGATTCGGCCCAGAGCACCGATAGCAGGTGGCAACGCCATGGTGACGAATGGCTGGGGTCGGACCTTCTTTGACTTCAATTGGTTGAATAACTGCGGCCACTGGTTCATCAGCCTCTTTTTCGTCGATCATGACAGCACGGGCTCTGGTCAACAATTGATTGAGCGTCAGGTCTTCCATTCTGGATGATGCGCGGAGTATCTGCTTAACATGACTAGGCAATCCAGTAACGAAGGCACATGTCATCCATTCTTCAGGAAGCGGTGCGATTGGAACGGCGAGCTTCTTTAATTCTGTCAAATATACGTCTACTGTCTCGCCAGGTCGCAGGCCACGAACCGGTCAGTTCCAAACGCGGTTAGTAGAGCATGCTTTATTTGCTCAATGTCGCTTTTCTGTTCTTTACTCAGCTGCCTATACACAGCAAGGGCACCGCCATTCAATCGCAGAGGAAGAATCCGATCAATCTTCGATATCTCGCATAATTCGCAGACCAGTTCCACCTTTTCGATCCATTCAACCACAGACTGTCCACTAGTATCACCACTGAATTCGGGGATCAGTTTTATATCGAACGGTCTTTCCGCCATCTTGCAAGAGACAAAGTAAATGCCGAAATAGCTTGAAGAGTAAGCGTTCTCAAAGCAAATTTGTGGCTTTCACCACACAAAGAAAGAAAATCACTTGTAACACGTCAGGAAAATAACTCACGAACGCCGTAGCCAAAACTGCCCGAATTTTCCTCCCGAGTCGACAACACCAACTGCTTTTATCGGCAGAACCTATTTTTTCCATTCGTCGACAGCCGGGATAGGATGCTCCATAATTTGCATATTAATACACTCTTATAGCGACTCCTGCGACGAACTTGTTTCTTTTTCGCTTGGGTTGACGAGGTAAGTCGCTATAAGAGTTTTGCTGACTACTTTTTGGCAATCCCTCCCCGGCAGATCGCACACAAAACACGAACTTTTTTCCGGGGTACTTGATTATCTCGTTCACTACAATTCTTTGTATAGGGAATGATAAACTGTGACTTATTGATCTTGATGAAATCATTGATGAGTTTGCAGTCATGAAAGCTTGATGGAAGATGTTTTGGCATTAAATTACCTACTGTAAATGTGTAAACAGGTTTGACAGGGTAATAGGAAAACATGACAATTTCATTATCTGTTTCGTGTAAACAATAAACTTCTTCATCAATCATCGCTTATGATTTAAGATTGTTATTTTCAATAAAGTTTAAGGTTAAAAATTTGTCGGTGTTCAAAGGTTAAAATGTTATGTAATGTTTTGATTTAATTACATGATTACTGTCCTGTATGTTGTCTTTTTATCAAGTTAGACTGTTTTCATCATGTGACCAGAGTAAGACAGTGTTGAACGGGTTAGGGCTTTGGTTAATATGCTTTCAAGTTTGTTGCAATCTTGCCGCATTAAACAACCCATTAAATCATCCATACATCCAAGCTAGCATCACCTCGTATACTCATCTAAGTACTGACCAAGCTTGACATTGCTTAATTTCAGTAATTGTATGAGAACTGGTGTCTCAACATGATATGGCCCTAAGCTGAGATTTTAATGGAAGTGTAGTATGTGAATCATGCCTGGTAAAAACAGAGATTGAAATGGAAATTAATGTCAATCAAGAAGAGGATTTGATCTATGGTGACAACAATATGTACTGAGTTCCTTCAAAATGAGACCATGAAAAGAATTAGATGACTCAATTAAGATACCCTCATATCTACCAACTGCAGAATTGGATCCCAATGATTGCACCAACATGAGATATCCCCATATATATATATATATATATATATATATATATAACAGAACAAGAACATGATTGATTGATTGATTTTTTTTTTTACAGTTTATCAACCTATTACAGGTTATTTTAAAAGCCAGGAAATATTTTTAGATTGTAAGAATTTTTTGAAACAATAATGATTTAGTACTAGCAGTCTTACTAATTAACCCATAGCTGGGAGGAGAGTAGGTGGATTCCTACCTTTTCCCAAAGGTATTTGTACATAAGTGAATATAACAAACCTAATAGAAACTGGAATTTGTCTTTCCAATTAACAATTTCAAGCCATTATCCATTACACCACCTGCACATCCAAATTTACAGCATGCGATATTCACAAGCAGTCATCCATTTAGGTATTGACCAGCATCCATTAACTTCAGTTATTATATGGGAATCGGTATTTCAATGTGAGGAACAAGAGCAATCTACTGGCCTGGATTAAATAAAAGGATCCGTTTAAAATTCCTTGATGTTTACCTGGATTGACAGGCAGCTAAAGAAGCTGAGAGAACACAATCGACAGAATAATGTGAGAATAATAAAATTGAGGACATTAGTTTGTCTTTAAATTTTGTAAATGGTTATTCTATTCATCCTGGTAGTTCAACAGAAATTTATGAAGCCAAACTTGGAACATTGCCATATTCTTCTTCCAAGCAATGTTTCAATTTCTAAATCTCTCTTGCTATCTATGTCTGTACATTTTGGCTAATCACACTGGCAAAGACGTTATGTTGCAAATCTTTTAAAATAAGTGAAGGACAAAACGGAAAGTTATTTTATCTGTTTGTTTAATGGCATGTCAACTCCTTAAGGGTCATTTAATGACAAAATTTACTTCAAGAAATTATAATATTTTGTATGGATTAATGTCATGTTGTTTGGTTGATTTTGTTCAGTGGCATATCAACACCTTGTGTGGAAGTAATTACTCAAGGCGGTGATATGTGTTTTATGTTGTTATATTTTGGAATACAGTTTGATTTAAGAAATTGTAGGATATTATATGGACTAATGTCCTGAAAAGAGTTTTTTTCATTTTGTTTGGTTGATTTTGTTTAGCAGCATATCAACACCTTATTTATAATTACTATTATATGTGTGTTTTATGTTGTAGTTTTGTTCAAGTTATATTTTGAAATACAGTTTGATTTAAGAAATTGTAGGATATTATACGGACTAATGTCCTGAAAAGAGTTCTTTCATTTTGGTTGGTTGATTTTGTTTAGTGGCATATCAACACCTTATTTATAATTACTATTACATGCGTGTTTTATGTTGTAGTTTTGTTGAACTTATATTTTGAAATACAGTTTGATTTCTTTAAGAAATTGTAGGATATTATATGGACTAATGTTATGAAAAGAGTTCTTTTGTGTTCATTGTTTGGTTGGTTGATTCTGGACATAATTTTATGACTTCAACTAAATATATTTTGAACAAAATTGTATGCCTTCAACAACAGAGGAAATTCATTGTTGATCATTTTACTATAAATATGTATTGTTGGTATTTTTTTATATATAATATATATTACTAGTATTTTTACTATAAAAATATATTTTTATACTTTCAAAAACAGAAACTATGAGCTGAAATTGGAATGGAAGCAGTGATGGCATTTAAACCTGAATCCATCACCAAAATGAAAATATTCTAAGAAATAGGACTCAAGATAAAGCTTTTCAATGAAATGAAAACAATGATAGCATCTACATTGAATACATCATAAAAATTCAAAATATGGAATTAGTAGATACTAAACACTACAAATACAGCATAGTATGGATCATTTATAATAAATTTAGTATAAAAGATTTGAATGTCAGTATTATTGATCCTGATCTGGTGACATGGCTTCTGTCATTTGCTCACCACCATAAGATTGTCTCTCTGTGCCAGTTTTTGAATTTAAGTGAAGTACTAGCCTGGTGTCGAGATCTCATCAATTTATAACTGAGTTGGCTAGATGTAGGTCTAAATTCTTTGCTAACAGTTTCTTTTCTCACATTTCTTGCTTATGGAACTTCCTTCTGGCTCTAGCCAACTTTAATCTGTAAATATTTAGATTCAATGTCAATCGCTATTATTGTGAGTGACAATATTTCCCTACAAGTTTGGATTCGGCTGTCAGACGAAAGATATAAAAATACTCCTACATCAAGAGGAGTAACAGTAGCCTTTGCTGAAAACAGTCATTCACGGCTAAACATGCTGTTATAAAATAAGACATATCTCGGCTGATTTACAGGCAAATACTCAAGAGTGAGAACCGGATGTAACGGGACAAAGCCCCGTCACAAAATGACCATTATCTTTCTTTACAAATGTTCCCGACACACGTGTTCCGGTCAAAAAATAAAATAATATTTAAAGTGGTCTATTTTTCATCCAATAAAAATGCTTCCCTCCTAATTATACTCGCTTCGTTTTTTGAGCCTGTTAAGCCATAAAAACACACTATAAAAGGGGTCACACGGAAGTTCAACAGTCAGTCAACAGGTGCCCAGAGTAGAGACCTGTCACGGTCAGCTGCTGACAGCAGGGGAGCATCAACTACCGTCAACATGTGTGAACTACTATGAGAGATCGACCTAGATCTGAAAGCCGGCTTATGAACTTTACCACACCAAGGTAGGTGTCCCAAACCCTCACATTCCTGTTGAAATAAACCACGTAAATCTATTTCTACTGTTGTCGTATTTCCCTCTTGCAACCATACGCTTGTCTATAACAATGCTCTTCTCTCGTTTCCATTCTACATTACGTTTCCCTGTACCAAAAGGTAATACACTTATTATTAAACCAATTCTGGTTTCCTGCTGTTGTTTTGATAACTCAATTACAACAACAGTCTACTGTTCTCTTGATTAATCTTTTCTCTCACAGCTCAATGTTTCTGTTCCTAATTCTTTCACACTCTGTAATCCCCTGTGTCTTAGTGGCTTTATTGCCTTGCTTGGATTGATACTAATTAAAATAAAATATTATGTCTTTCTTATGAACCAGCAAAACATTTATGTTTCTGAAATTGAAAAATAAATATCAATAACTGTACAATTCTATTTATTCATAATAAGACAAACTGTATAATGACATCATTAAATAAGTTGTAAAAACAGCTAAATTGAATTTCTGGAATGATGATTTGTTATTTAGAAGTTGGCAATCATCCTCATCTTTACTTACATCACAATATTTTGACTGTCAGTCTACCTGGTGTCTCTTAGTTGCTTGTCTTGACAGAAGATAATGACAACTTACCTCATTAGCCAAAATATTCCCATGTTACACGCTGTTTTTCTGAAAATAAGAAAAAAAAAAATACTTCACCACTGGACAAGGTGTTATTGTAGGTTAGTCGACATGCAAATCTATTTTGCTCCTGGCAAATCTTAAGTGACATGAGTGAGTAGAAAATTGTAGTATAATAATTAAATCGATATTTAACATAAATAGATCTGAAAAATTTTCCCAACATAGTTTAATTCCAATTTTATTGTGAAAATATTGACTTGCACCTTAAAATCAGACATCTTGTAATTTTTAGTAGTAGAACAATTCATTAGTATTAGTTAATGAGAAAACCAAAAGATCCCTCACTTTATGTCCAGTAGAGATTCATATTAATATTCAATGTAAATGTATCTTGAAAATTATACTATTATCAGTTGCTTAATACTAATTTAATTATGAAATCATTGAGTTGCATAATAAAATCTGACAGTATATTAATTTGGGTGGCAAATCTGTATTAAAACTTTTAATTTTTCCAAAATCATTAATGAAAATTTATTGTGCTAAGCTACACACACTCGTAAAACCAAGAGTACTTTGTACCTCCTTAAATGTTTGCACTTCTCTCCAAAATTTGAGTTTGATTGGTCAATGTATGGCTTTATTAGAGGGTGTGATGGATGGACTAACTAAAGTCACAAAATTTTTATATATATATATATATATATATATATATATATGTAACAGAGTATAATTCCACTGTCTGTAACATTTAATTTAAAAGTGAGCTCAATACCGAGTAGAGCTAAATATTATTTATTATTGGAGATTAAATCAAAACCATGTTAACAAATGCTACACCACAGCAATCATGATAGTAAATTATTGGTGAGCCAGTAATTTACCATTGCCCGAAGAGACACATTTGTAGTGTTGAAACACAATTGCTATTGTGTAGTGATTTTTAACATCTTTTGTTTTAATCTCTGATAATAAATTTTATATATATATATATATATAGCGAGAGAGAGAGAGAGACATATAAACAATCTCATTTTCATAATTCTGCACTGAGGACAGAAATAAAAAAACAATTTTTACCGGGTCAGTGTTTTTAGAAACTATATTCAAAGTTGCTCTTAAAAATAGATGCGTTGTGTGCTCTCTTGGCTTTTTTAGAGGGTGTGATAGACAGACAAACAGAAGTCACAGAATTTTATATATAGATGCATAGATAATTAATAAAAATATATCTTGAAAATTTTTACAGCATTGTTCAGTTGATACCATTAACTTGAATAATAAAATCTGACATGGTTTATCCTGCTTCTAAAATACCCAATCTGCTTCAATTTCTCTTTGGTTATTCAGTTGGTTGAAAATAAATTGAACTTCTTAACTATTAAAGAGTTTCAATTTATTTATTCTCCTCAATGTAGATTGAAAATTGATTTATTGACCAAAAGCAGTAAATTAAAATGTCAAAATGTCATCTGATTTGATAGCATACTTGCCAAATATTCTGTACACATGTATCAAGTCTATCTTTTATAATTACTCTATTGGAAAATCATCTGGTAAAATTGAAATTCCATCTTTCCAACTTTTGATCAGAGTACACTTAGATACAGCCATTTTTTTTTGTTGTTTCTAAAAAAAAGACCAATTGCATCCTCCTTCCTAAAAATATCAAATAAAATAAAAAAAATCTATTGCATTTACTGACCTCTAATATTTGATTTGCAAAATTTTGGGGGAAAAAGACAATGAAAAAAAAGAAACAACATCAAAAATTAATAACCATAAAATAATGAAACCTTTAGCTTGTAAATTGCAAAAGGTACATCTGCAAGTTTTATTTTTCAAGGAAAGATTTACAGGATTTCTTGGACTGATGCCAGAAAGAAAATAAATACATTAAATGGTAATTTTATCCTTTTCACTGAAAAAGCTGCGCAGTGTTGCGGTTGGCCATTTCTTTAACAATTTAATATATCAGAAAGTATCAGTTTTAATTGCGAATAAAAAAAAAAAAAAAAAATTGCGTTAAATTCTTTAGAATTTAATCATTAAGAAATTTCTGTCCTTGAAGAGATAGTGAATGATCAATAATTCAAACTTACCTTCACCAAACAAAATGCTCCAAGCCATCTAAGTGACATTTAAAACAATATAAAAGAGAGGAGCTAATTAAATTTTTCCTACAGTAGAAGAAAAGTGACAAACTGGGTATTCTACTTTTAACTTCTCCTGTAAAAGTTTAATCATACCCACGTTTTTTCTAGTAAATTCTCTGGCATCATCTGTTGTAATGCTTACAATTCTATTCCATGACGAGGCACTTTTTCTCTGCACAATCCACAACACACTCAAACAAGTCCTAACCAGTGCTTGTATTTTTTATCGATTTGAAACCAAGTAGTTCCTCTGTGACAATGAAATTTTTATCAATTCCACTGATAAAGATTAGTAACTGCCGAGTGTTTTGATTATTGGTGCTCTCAGCTAGTGCTAAAGAAAACCAAACAATATCTTTGCTTGCAAAGTTCAGCTCGTCTGTCATCACTGATGTTTTCAAATTTGCTTCTCACATCAGGGCATGGGACATTTGCACAATCTCCCAAGTACTGCTTAACAAACTTGCCATCAGAAAATGGCTTGTTCTTTTTAGCAAGGTTGTATGTTACCATGAAGCTTGCCTCTGTAACACTATCCTGAAGTGCCGATTGCTTCGTAAATATGATCACTTGCTTCTTCAGCTTCATAACATACACTACTGCTTTTTTCCTGCATTCTTCCTGGGACA
Organism: Acanthosepion pharaonis; assembly: GCA_903632075.3. Taxonomy (NCBI): domain Eukaryota; kingdom Metazoa; phylum Mollusca; class Cephalopoda; order Sepiida; family Sepiidae; genus Acanthosepion; species Acanthosepion pharaonis. The sequence continues at coordinate 906,587 of CAHIKZ030001046.1, forward strand.
TATTGCTACCAAACATGGCATGCTTTGTTTGGTGGTGTCATTTCAAATTGTATTCATTGAATTGGGCAACCATCTCATGGCACATTAAATACACTGTATTATTGCCTGAATTACTCAAGAAATTTATTTTTTGTTTTTGCGCATTTTAGGTGGGGGCACATGGTTCACTGTCCATTTAATCAATTGCAATATTCTCCAAGAACACTAAATTCTTTTATTGTTCTTGCTCCTTAATTATGTTATTCTTTCTCTTATATTATTTAATACTCAGTAACACCTCCCCTGCCATGCCTCTATCCTTGAGCCTATGCTGTTTCCAATCTTCATCAATGATTTCCATTATGTCATCATTTTCCAACTAGGTATTTTTGTAGAGGACATTACCATTTACTCCTGCCTTAGTCGCAAATCCAAAAGATCTGACAAAGTAGACCTGGCAACTACTCTTAAAAAGGACATCCAATCTGTTGTTAACTGGGGCAAGAAATGGCTTGTGAATTTTAGTACCTCCAAAACAAAACTAATCCCTTCAGAGAACCATTTCTGCTTACCATCAGGATGGCTGGTGTTAAACTCCAGGAGAGCAATATTTCATGCCTTTTTGGCCTCACATTTTCCACTGACGTGAAGTGGAGCGACAATATCAAGTCAATTGCTACGTCTGCTGCAAGGAAGTTTTGTACATTGGATTGGTCCAAAAATTTTTTCTTGTCAGAATCCATCTTGCACATTTATAAATCTACCATTTATTCACACATTAAATATGGCTGCCACATCTGATCTGGTGCTCTTGCTGTACATCTCAAGATTCTTGACATAATTTAAAGAAGAGTCTGCAATACAATCGATCCTGACCTGGCATCTTGTCTTCAGTCCCTTTCTCACCAACTTGGCATGACTTTCCTCTCTCAATTCTACACATATTTTCATGGCAACTGATCACACAAGCTTTTTCTCCAAGTGTCCCAACTACATGAATTTAAGTCTGATACTTGATTGGCAGCTAGGTCTCACCATTTTACTTTTGAACTATCTAGATGTAATCGTCATTTCTACTCTAACAGGTTTTTTTTCACACATTTCACACCTACGAAGCTTATTTCTGATTTCTTACTTCCCTGGTAACTACAATTTTCAAAAATTTAAATGCAATGTCAATCACCATTTGTTTTCTTGAAATAGTAAAATTTTGAAGTCAGTTTGTAAGCAAAATCCTGTGACAATTAAGTATTTCTGTATATTATTTCAGATGATATTTAAAACTCAGAGCTCAAAAATTGATAAAAGCTATGAATCTCTTTCTTGGTGGAAGTACTTAACATATCAAACCCCAGTTTGCACACTGAGTGCAATGAGGATTTTCTGAAAAACCTGAAAAATCTGACCCAATGTATAACAATCAAAAACAAGCACTGATATTACAAAACTACAAATATGTTTCAATACATTCCCACAAAAAGGGACTGATTTGACAAGCAATTTTTTTGTCACAGCAATGATTGAACTACTTGAAATAACCGTGTGGAAGCAGAATTTGAAATTCTTTTCACAACTGGTATCCAAAATGAGACATCAGATAAAAAGAAAACAAAATGATTTTACATTATTTCAGAATCATTTAACCAATGGAGAATCTTCAGCAGAGATGACGTTTCTACTGCTACCAACAGTGTTAAGGACCAGCTTAATATTGTATAAAAAAATAAGTCTCTTATAATCAAACGACAAAAACTGTACTATTTTAGGTTAATATATAATCTATTTGAAACTACAAGCAATTTTTTTTTCTTCTATTTTTATTTGTTTACAAAGAGAACTTATTGGAAGCTGGAGATAACATGTGTCATGTTCCTTCTGTTGTATCTCTTGTCACAGGGCTTTTTGTCAGACAAGCAATGCAACTTTCATTTTTCTATGTCAATTGCCGATGTATTAATGATAACTGCAGAAGGAGTCTATCATGCTCTAGATAAAAATGGTGAAGCCTGAGCTGTAACATTGGACATCTCAATGACTTTGATAGGGTCTAGCATTCAGGAATTCGCCAAAAGCTGAAAAGTTACAGTATCTCTGGCCACATTTTTGAGCTGATCCAATTGATCTTATCTAATTGTGAAATCAAAGTTGTCCTGAATTGTCACTCATCTACATTTTTTTTTTATTAATGCACGTGTCACCCCAGGGATCCGTTCTTTGTCCTACATTGTTTTTAATCTTCATTAACAACATTCCTGATGATATCAGCTCTCAACTTGGTATCTGTACTGATGAAACTACCATTTACTTCTGCCTCGATAATAAGGCTGATTAGTCCAACAAGGTCAAAATGGCAGCTGGTGTCCAAAATCACCTCACACCTGTTGCTAACTGTGGCAAAAGATAGTTTATCAATTATAACTCCTCCAAAACTAAACTACTTCTATTAATCATCTGAGAAACCCTATCCTTCAGAAAAGTGACATATTGTGCATTCTCAGGCTTATGTTCTCAGCTGACATGAAGTAGAAAGACTATAGTAAATGCATTGCTAAGTCAGCTGCTAAAAATATGGTTCACTATGTCAGGCAAGACATCTTTTCTCTCCAGAATCTATCTTGCATCTTTCTAATTCTGCCATTCATCCATGCTTAGAATATTGCTCTCATATATAGTTTGATGCCCCTGTTATTTATCTGAGCTCCTTGATAAGATCCAGAGAAGAATCAGCAATATTATTGGTCCCAATCTGTCAGCTCAGCTTCAGTATCTCTAAAAAGAATACCCGCTCGGCCTGGTGGCTAGGATCAAAGTGTAGTATCTGCGCTTTGTGAGCTGCCGGGTCGGGTGTCTGTCGAACTCTCTGCTTGCAGAGAGGAACCCGGACGAAGATCTGCCGAAGGGTAGGGTTTCGTTGGGGGAGGTTGACAGAACTGGCCCGTCTCGGCGGGTTTGGATGGTTATTTATTTTTGGCTGGGCCTACGGGTTCAGAGATACCCACATTAAAAAGGCCTTGTGCCACATTCGATCCCCGTGGGTGGATTGATAAATACCATCTGTCAGCTCAGCTTCTGTCACTTGTCCACTGCAATAAGGTTAACACCCTGTGCCTTTTTTTTATAAATACTTCATTTGTTATTGTTTGGATTAGCTTGTCACTATGGTCTCTAGACTGAGTGAAATTAAGCACAATACTAGACTACTGGTGAGATTTCATCAATTTGCTGTTGACTTAGATAGATGAAGCAGTAACTTCTATTCTGACAGTTTCTTTTCTCGTACTTCTCACTTGTGGAGCTGCTGTCTATCTCCATGCTTTCCAACCAATTTTAATCTGCAAAAATTTAAATGCGATTGTCACTCATGTGACACCTTTCATGGCATAATTGTGAGAACGTTCTCCAATAGTCAGTTGGTCATGGCGCCTGTCATAACATCCAAGGTCGTGCGTATTTGCACATATACCCAACTCTCTATGTGCACAGGTTCATCCTTCTAAGCTATGATTGCTTTAAAAGAAAAAAAAAATGAAGACACTTGTTTTTCAAAACACTTTTCTCTGGTTAGGAAGTAGCAACAAACAATTTCTCACTTAGCCAGCTATCTTTCCCTTCAGCTGAACGGCTATCTCCCTAACTTCACTGGCCTCAGCAACTCCTGATTCCTCACTACTGGTCCTCCTGTCACTGGCTCTGGTCACCTACCCACATCTCTCACGGCTAGACACACATTTCCAACTTGCTGCCTCATTCTGCTTATATGAATAATCCTGGAGTCTCCACTGCTTCATCCACTTTTCTGGGAGGTTTGTGACCACCACAAAGTCACATAGTTGGTCAGATTTTCAAAGGGCTACTTTTATGACTCTCTAAAATCATTTAAAAATTTTTTATGTTTGCCAATTCAAAGGCAGCTATAGATATAAATCCCCCCAAAACACTGACACTTAAATTTACTCAAAGACGGACTGGAGATAAAATTCCTATGAAACTCAGATAACTAAGCAGACTTAAAAGAAAAGAAATTATCTCCTTATCTTCTAAAGATGTGTTAGAAATCATGTTGTTACAATCACTATCTACTGTCCTCCTGATTGGTCGTTTTTCATTCTTGTTCTTACAAAACTAACTAAGAAAAGAGATGAATTCAATAAAAAAACATTGAGACAAAAAAAAAAAAAAATTCACTGTGACTAAGTTTCATGTTATGAAGTAATTGTCAGATTATTCTGAGAATTTTTCTTCCTCTAGTCATGTCACTAGAATGTGCATTGATTGCAAGCGTTTCACAGCTCTGTCGCTACTTCCATGGAAAGTGCTCAAACAAACTACATTCCTTAGTTCCACCCATTCTAAACTTGCTAACTACTAACTGCTAGGACCCCACAATGTTATGCACATTGTAGTGAACTACACTTATTCCCTCACACTAGTGCTCTGTGGAACCAACTCACAAGAGGATGTTTTCCCAATCACAACAATCTTAAGCTGTTTAAGTCTTGGGTTAACTGTTATCTTTCCCACATATCCCCATAAACTCTGCCTCTTAGTCTGTAACTCTCTACCTCAAGTGGCTCCTGGGCCTTATACAGAAGAACTACACTATAATAAAAAATAATGAGGACAATAGTCCAAATGTAAATAGTGTAAATAATGATAACTCCTCATCCCAGAAATTCAGTGATAACAACAACAATGATGAGAACAATCGTCTGAATATAAATAATGTAAATTAGTAATATATATTTTTCTATATTTCTGAGATGTGGTATTATGTACACTATTTACATTATTTGGACTATTGTCCTCATGTTTGTTGCCATATTTATCACAACGTTTCGGCCTTTCAGTATCTGTCTATATTTCTGAGATGAGGTATTATGTACACTATTTACAATAATTCGGACTATTATCCTCATCTTTGTCATCATGTTTATCACAACGTTTCGCCGTCATATGCACCGACCTTCTTCAGGTAGCTGGAATGTCGAACTGAACCCTTTATTTCACTCACTGGGGTAGACTGTTTTAGTTCCACAGTCTACTCCAGTGAGTGAAATAAAGGGTTCAGTTCGACATTCCCACCACCTGAAGAAGGCCGGAATGTACAATGGATGAAACGTTGTGATAAACATGGTGACAATAGTTTGAATAATGTAAATAGTGTAATACATATTTGTTTAAATTCCATTTTTTTGTTGTTTATTTTTTCCCAGACTCACATCAGTTTACCCATATTGTTTGTGGGACAAATGTACAAGGAACCCATAAATATTTATTAAAGTATATATACACCTTGCAAGAAAAGTCATGAGTCCTGAAACACTCCATAACATCAATATATCATTTTCTAATGATTTTAGAAATGAGAATCATAATGAGGGGAAAAAAAGCAAATGAAATATTCAAAGCTTAATCTTGAAATGGAGAAAAATAAAATAATACAATTAAATAAAAATGGCCATATTTGGGCTCTAGAAATTCAGTGGCTGTGAATTTCAAAAAACAACTTTTTTTGCAACACGCTGACACGTGTTGAAATTGTTACCGTATTTAGCATTGTTGAAGTTACTGCTAACATTTTTTGTCGAGATTTACAAACTCTGCATTTCATTCAATTTCACAAACCCCTTGATGAAATTTGAATAAGCTGATTTGTTTGGAAAAATCCTTTGACAAAAAACTAACTTGTTATTTAATAATTTCTTTAAATTTATAGGACTTCATGGTAAAAAATATTTTTTTAAGAAAATTTATGTTTTTCATTTTTAACAACGAAGAACAAATTTCTTATTCTTGAGCATGCAACATACAACTGGCCATGTAAAAGTATTTCTTTCTGGAGACAAATTCCAACTTTTTGAAGCATTAGGCTTTGTGATTTGTTTATAGTTCTTGAAAACTCAGGGTAACCAAGAAGATGGTTTCTTGTATATATGAGAACTTAAAGATATACAAAAAACAATATTGTATTTTTGCTAAATAAGTATTTATTATAATTATTGTTTTTAACCCTAGAACACTAACCAGGGGTACCCATAGTACCCAGCACAAATCTTCCTATTTTTAATTACAATTTTCAGTACCTGATTTTTTTTTACCTAAATAATGTTTTTCAGTTCCTATTAATGTTTACTCAATGTACACATTTTGAAGTGCCTACATGTAAAATATATCAAATAAATATTTATATTTAATATTTTTTTTTGATATTTTCAAAATCGGGTATGATATACCCATGGTTGGTAATGGTGTAACTTTAATTGATGGTTAGTGTTCTAGGGTTAAAATATTGGGAGTATTTTGTGTTAAATAATATAACTTAATTTTTCCAAAAACATTAATGAAAATTTATTGTGCTAAGCTATGCACCCTTGTAAAACCAGCACCTCCTTAAATGTTTGCACTTGTCTCTAAAATTTGAGTTCAATCAGTCAACATATGGCTATTTTAGAGGGTGTGATGGATGGACTAATGGAAGTCACAGAATATTTTATATATATATATATATATACACACAGACATGACAGAATTGAATAGACACCAAGATAAATTTTATTTCTGATTTTTTTAATAACCAAGATAAATTAACTTCGATTATTTGATTAAAATTGCAGATAACAATACTGGAATATGCCATGAACCAAAGGAACATCAGACCTATCCGAATTTCAGCGAGGACATATCGTGTGCCAACATGAAGGTGGTCTTAGTAAAAGAAAAATATCTCAAAATCTTTCAATACCCCTTTCTACTGTTAATAGAGTGATCATACAATTCACCAGACAGGGCAAGAAGTGTACAAACCTCATCCAGGTCACCCTGGGCCCTCTGAAAAACCATGCGTCTTGTCGAAAGAAATGTTGAACAGGATCCACGTTGCAAGGCCTCTGAAATAGCAACATAAGTTGATGTCAGTCCCAGAATAGCTGTCAGGTATCTTCACAAGCTGGGCTACTATGGCAGAGCTGCGAGAAGGAAACCACTTCTCCGTCCAGCCAATATCAAACGCAGAAAGGATTGGGCTCCTGAAGATGGTGGAGAGACCTGTGACCGTTTGGACCACTGTCATTTTCTCTGGTGAGTCAAGATTCGCATTATTTTCTGACAGTGGAAGAGTATGGGTATGGAGACTCTGTAGTCAAGAGTTTGATTTAAAAAGACTGCAGCCAACGGTGAAACATGGGGGCCTTTCAGTAATGGTATGGGGTGCAATTTGGAGTGATGGTCACTCAGAGCTTGTGGAGTGTGAAGGAAACATTAATTCAACCAAATATGTTTCTATATTAAAGAAAGGGCTTCTTCGAATATTCTCAAGTAGTAGAATGAGCAAAATTGACTCCCTATTTATGGAAGATGGTGCTCCATGTCACACTGATCAAGCAACACAATATTGGTTGAGACAAAATGGGATCAATAAATGTCCATGGCCAAGTCAGTCCCCGGATATTAACTCTATTGAACACCTTTGGGGCATATTAGATCGAAAACTCTGCAAAAAGAACAGGAAGCCATCTTCTAAGCCCGAACTTTTAGGATTATTGCGTCAAACATGGCAAGAAATCTCTCAAGATGATATTCGTGAACTCATCGCTAGCATGCCTAGAAGGGTCCTTGCATTTAAAAAAGCAAAAGGGATGTCAACCAAGTATTAGTTATTAAATTTTTTAACATTTATAATTACTTCATTTGTATAAATTACTTGTTTAATAAAATAAATAAATTCTATTCAATTCTGTCATGTGTGTGTGTGTATATATATATATATATATATATATATATATATATATATATATATATATATGAGAGAAAATCTCATTTCTATAATTCTGCATTGAGAACAGAAATAAGAAATAGTTTTTACCGGGTCAATGTTTTCTGAAGCTATATTCAAAGATGCTGTTCAAAATAGATACAGTGTGCTGTCATTTGACACTATGGAGAATAATAATATTCTATCACTTATTCATTATATTCTGCACAAGTTTTAGCTAAACTTGTTGGCATTAACCTGAGGCATTTAAGTTGTGTATCAAATTCTCTTTACTGTCATCTAACTATACTTGATCAAAAATTCATTTCAGTTGATCCAGTTCAACCGCCCATAGCTAAGAGGAGATCAACTGAGTCAATGCACTTTCACACATCTATGCATGGAGACTCACAGGTTAAAGTTGTCATTATGATAGACAGACATGACAAATATACTGGTTCACCTGAAAAGAAGGTGGTTGAAGTTAAAGGCAGTATCTTTGGAATTACCAACTGTAAATATTTCACCAACTGTAGATAGCCAAACATGGTTTTACTTATCCACAGTGGTTCAAAACTAAGAACTGTTTACAAAACATATTTCAAAAGAGTAAAATATAAACTAAAAAAGATATAAGTATTTTGAAAATTTTTTTTCCAAAATTCATCAATGTAAATATCTTCAAAGACATCATAATTTGAGCTATTGTCTTTAGAATTACCGATTACAAAGATGGTGAAAGATAATTTCACTAATCCATAGTGGTTTAAAACTTAAGTTTTCAGGTCCAAAACTTTTATTTAACTCAGACTATTTTTGTACATAAATATTTCCTAATAATATTTTAAAGATATTTTTAGAAAATTCATCAACTTAAATGTCATCAAAATTTAAGTTATCAACTCCTAAAAGGAAAAACAATTTTGATTGCCGAAATATTTAACTTTCAGTTTGATGAACAAATATGATATTAAAAACATTTTAACCAAGTGTATATATTGCTTTCAGTTGTGCTAGGAGTAGTTTTGCCCAACACTGCCAGTTGCCACTAAACCAAAGCAATAATAAAAAGTTGGGGCATGTTCTTAAATAACATCGGCAGATTATGACTTTCAAATGTCTGGCTTCAAACTTATTAAAAAATATTTAAGCTGTCAGCTTTATATAATTGTTTTCTAATGTCCAAGATTAATTATGGCTTCAATGGAACCATTTTTTTAAAAACCTGGCACTGCAGAATCACAAACAAAGAACTGTACCAAATAACAAAGACTGCATCACTTGAAGACTTTCAACAACAGCAACAACTAAAATGGTTAGCACATGTAACTCAAAGAGAAAATAATAACATTATTAAATGTTGACATTCCACTTTAATTTCAAAAAGTTAGTAATAAACCACCATCAATACTGTGGAGAGTTATTGGAGCTGATAACCTTATTTACCTGAAAGAAAAAGCTGTCTTAGAAAGATTTGATAAATTTCAACCAATGGTAGGACTGGTTGCTCGGTCAATGAATGCCAAATGTTTTCTTGTAAGGAAATGGCTAATATTCAATCTTTTATTCCCTGTAGATAATCAAATCCTGCTGTAAACAAGCTTACTGTTGGTATGGAATCAAATCTTTGTTAAAATAAAATCTGTCCTCATCTATCACATATAATAATATACTGTACTCTATATTTCTTTGCTTATGGACTACAGCATTTTATTATTAGAGTAATGTACACTCTGTACAAGATCCAGAGCCACATGTGCTAGAGGGTTAAGATAAGGGTAATTTATATGAATAGGAAGGGAAGATAACAGTTAATTCTAAACCTGAACAGGTTAAGATAGTAGTTATTGGTGAAACATCCTCTTGGGAGTCAGTTCCACAGAGCAGTGGTTCACAGGAGGAAGCTGTTTGAGTGGAACTGACTTAACTGATGGAATACAGGAGAAATGTGAGTGGTTTACTACAAGGTAAGTGGCATGGTGGGCACTAACTGTGAAGGTTAAACCTGGCACAACTAAGGAAAGTAGTTTGCCTGAGCACTTTCCATGAAAGTAGTAACAGAACAGTGAGAGGCTTGCCACATCCAGCCTGTGGGAGAGAGGTTGGAGGGTGAAAAATAATTTTTTTACCCACAACGACTTGGACAGGCTTTTGAACTTTATCAAGACTGAAAATTGAGGACTGGGCAGCTCTCACCCACATTTGACAACAATAGTCCATTTTCAGCCTGATCTGGCTCTTGTAAAGGTAGAAGAAAGAATGAGGAGTCAGGTACTTACTAGAGCGGTACAGGAAGTTAATCATTTTATCTGCATCTTTAGTGATGGCTCATACGCGTAAGTTCTACTTGGGGTCAGGTATGAGTTTGAAGCCTAATATTCTCTCAAGGTATGGTACCTCATGAGGGGACATCTATTCATGATGATTGGTGGTTGATCAGGGTCCAAATGGCTGTGATATAATGCCTGAAGATTCGATTTACCCAAACTGATATAGCCAAGCAGTTTTTCTTTCATTACCTGCAAATGAAGAAAGTTTTCTTTTTGTTTTAATAGTTAATGAGAAAATTGACAAAAACTTGTTTCAAATTGTCAAAAGAGGAGGTTTTGTGGAAGGAAAATGTAGGGACAAAAAGACTAAGAGGTAAAATGTGAATGCCAAGTGGGATCTCTTCCCTTAATATCTGCAAACCTAAGTCGACCCAAGTCTATTATCAATGTCATGGATTTTATGCAACGGACCAAAAAAAGTGCACACACCTGGTAATAAGAGGTGGGTTGATGGTTGTGTTGCTTATGGGTCATTGAAAAAAAAAAATTGTGCCTGTTTTTGTGATGGATAGAAGAGCAAATAAGTTTATAAATGAAAAACAAACCCGTGTTGAGATGTGGGTTAGGGTTCAATAAGCTGAAAAACAATGACCTTTCCCATATAGAACATATTGTCGCCTCTTGTTGAAGATTGTTCTAATGTATTTTGTTATCAGAGCCAGAAAAAAAAGAGAGCATTATTTTATATTTGGACTATTGATCATATCTGTTTTGTTATTATCACAATGTTTTGTTCCTTGTGCTCTCAGACCTTAACATGCGCCTTTCAATCTGGCTAACATTCAGGAAATTTTGAACTAAATCCTTTATTTAATATTCCCTTAGTCAGAATGTACATAATGTCAACCCTCATCCCAGAAATTCCAATAGAAAGAACATATTTATCATTTTACAGTTGAAATGACTACATGTAACCATGTAGTGAAGAAAATTGCGAATTACCTTCTCAAACCAAGTGACAGTGTGTCACGTGCATCCTACGATGGAAAATGTGACAAAAAAGAAACTTGCCAAAAAAAAAAAAAAGAAAAAAAAAAGGTGGGGGGCACATATTCCACATGATATGCTGAAGACGGAATATTTAAATTAGAAATAAATCAGTAGCACTTGTCAACTTAAAAGCATCTTGGATATGTTAATATCCCAGTTGTCGATAAAATAAAAAAAAAATGCTCAGTCAATAAAAGCAGTTGGTGTTCTCGAATTGGGGAACAAAGACAATATTCATGTATTTGGCTACCACATTTGTCAGTGGTTGAGTTATTTTTCTGACTGGTTACGTGCATTGTGATTTGTGACACAGTATCTGCAAATCGAGATTTCGACATTTCTTTCTGCTCTGATATCCGAGTTTGAACTAGCGATTTATTCTCTTCATTGTGGAAGTAATCTCTGAAAAATATTTCCTATGCAAGCCAATAAAATCTATGCAAACAGTCTCTTCTATCGTACTTCTCGCTTGTGGAACTCTCTTCCAGTTTCTTACTTCCCAGTCAACTCTGATCTTCAAAAATTTACCATCTACCATCTTTTTTATTCTTGCTCTTTTAATGTTCTCTTTTCTTAATCTTTTTCATATTCTCTAACACCCAGTAACCCTTGTGTCTTAGTGGCTTTAGTGCCTTGCTTGGGCTGACAACTAGCCATAATCGCAGATGGTCTGAAATGCAACAGTGGAAATACATATTGGAGCCAGAAGTGAGAAAAGCTTATTCTCTTGAGATTGGAGGGGACAAGTGATGCCTTAAGGAACGATTAAGATGAGAAAACCGTACTAAAAAATAACAGTATGTACTCATAGCAATATTATATATAACAGCTGATCTCAAAAACGACAATTCTGTTATTAAATGGAAGCAAAATGTGCTTTGTGAATTTTGATGCCTAAAAAACGAAACTGCTCTCTTTTAATCATGTGAGAGAACCGTTTTTGCATCGTTGATGCTAACCTCCAAATGAGTGATTCATTTGGACCTTCCCAGACTAATGTTTTTGTAAGTGTTCTGAAAGCAATAGAAATATTTGTCACAGATTACTTCCACAATGCAGAGAATAAATCACTATGTTCAAACTCAAACATCGGGGACAGAAAGAAATGCAGTAAACTCGATTCGCAGGTACTATCTCATAAATGACAATGCACACAACCAGTCAGAAAAATAACTCACTCGCCAACGAATACATGATTTTTTCCCCGATTTGAGAACACCAACTGCTTTTATCGGCCGAGCATTTTTCCCATTCATCAACAACTGGGAGAGGACGCCCAATTTTTGCATATCAAAATATTAGGTTGGTGCGAAAATAATGACGTAATAATGTCGTTTTTTGACTTTAAAAAATAAGTTAAAAAACGACATTATTATGTCATTATTTTTGAACCAACCTAATACTTTTATAGCGACTCCTGTGATGGACTTGTTTTTAATTTAAATATTCCATCTTCAGCATGTCATGTGGAATATGTGTCCTTTTTTGGTAAGTAATTTTCTTTTTCACTCGATTTTCCATCATAGGATACACGTGACGCACTGTCGCTTGGTTTGATGAGGTAAGTCGCCATTTTCTTTGCTATAGTTTTCAGTTGATACGAAGTGGAAAATCGTATTGAATCTAAAAAAGTGGAAAATCGTATTGCAGCTAAGTGTGAGTATGCTTTGGTTTTTCTCAGACTAGAAAAAATTTCTGCCATGGTAAAATGATGAACACACAGAACAACCATTGGCTTGCTATATTCCAAAAGATGTACCTTGAGTAATCAAAACCAAATATCCAGTCAACATCATGATGTTTGAAGTGAAAATTAGTGCCATGTCTCCATTCATCCTCCCACATGGCCTCAGTCTCAAGGTGGAGGCCTACATCAAGTGCCTTGATGAGGTAGTGCTGCCCTGGCTCAAGAGGGTGGCTGTTGGAAGAACCTACATCTGGTAACAGGACTCTGCACCATGCCACACAAGCAGGAAAGCCTACTCATGGCTGTCAGAATATTTGTGACCACATCACCTCTTACATCTGGCTGCCTAACTCCCCAGATTTCAATCCTCTAGATTATTAAGTGTGGGGCACAGTTGTGAAAGACCAACAAAACTCCTTGTTATACAAAAAATGAACTGAAGGCAAGAATTATGGCAGCATTCACCAACTTAAAAAGGAGACCTTTCAGAGGTGATGCAGGAGATTCCAAAGTCATCTGGAGGTTGAAGCCAGTGGTGATTTTATTGAATAAATTTACATTATTTACATTATTTGGACTATTGTCTTCATCTTTGTCACCATATTTATTACATTTTGGCCATTGTAAACTCTGGCCTTCTTCAGGTGGTTGGAATGTTGAACTGAACCCTTGTTTAATGGATGTCCTCAAGGACACATGGCACAGTGGATAAAGGTGTTAGTTAGATCCAGTGACAGGACCCAAAGAGTGTGAGTTCAATACTCGGTTAAGGCAGTGCAGAACTTTCAGAGGGAAATTAACAGGAGATAACTGATAGCTGACATCCATTAAACATGGCACGTGGAACTAGAACAGTCTACCCCAGTGAGCGAAATAAAGGAGCATATAATGGCTGAAACATTGTAATAAATATGGCGACAAAGATGAGGACAATAGTCCGAATAATGTAAATAGTGTACATAATACCTCACCTCAGAAATATAGACAGATAGTGAATAAATTTACTCTCATCTTTACAGATATTTTTGTGTAATTTTGGTAAATATATCTGTCAAAATGAGATGTCAGATGTCAATTTATCCATTGCACTAATATATATATATATATATATATATATATATAGTATAAGAGAGATTTTCTCTGGTCCCAAATTAGAGCCTGTATTAATGGATATAAAATAGACCAAACCCAGATATAAGAGACTTCTTCTCCGGTCCCGACAACTCTCTTATATCCGGGTTACACTATATATATATATATATATATATATAAATATATAGGATCTGCAAACATAGGTATACAGTAAGTATTATACCAGTATTATAATAGTGGTTCTAGGATTCATTCAATCTATCAAAATCATTTTCATAATTTTTAATATAGTACATTTATTATTATTTAAATTTTTTAATAAATAATAAATGCTTTGCAGATAAAGAACAATGTATGAATGACAGAGGCAAACATTTTGAACATTTGAGGAATTGGTATATTTATTGCTGATATGTTTGTATAATCAATACATTTTGTGTGTATTCATAAATGTAAACTTACATTTGCATCCACATTTTATATATATATATATATATATATAGAAAGAGAGAGATTTATGCACATGTGTTCATGAGTGTGTAACAGGATTGATTAATGTTTCTTTTGGGTTTTAAAACATTGACTTTTTCTCTAAGGGAAAGTGATTTAACCTTTCTCTTGACAATGCAATGGAAAAATTCAAGAATACACAATTCTTTTATTATTTTTGCTCCAGATGATGAAAATAAAAATTTTCAAAGAAATGAATATTTTGTTTTTATCAATCAAGAAAATGAAATTAAAATTGTGACAAGAAGAAAAAAGAATTCAATCCTCACTGCCTTAAGGGAAATGAATAACAATGGGATTTCAAATTGTAATAAATCACACCATAAGTGAATGTTGCAATCTGGCTTCAATGGTAGAACAGAGTTGGGTCAATAAGGCCAGTGTGTGAACTCAGAGGCAGATTTTTTTCCCGCAGTAGGTTGACAGTTCTTTCTGCGGTAGACCAGTTTCTATCCAAGGCTATAGAACCTGGTCTGTCCTGCTATTTACCCATAGCTGGGGAGAGAAGAAGAGGATTCACACCTTTCCCAAGGTTATTAGCATGTAAGTGAATGTAATGGATTCAACTGGAATTGAAACTTGGCTCTCAGATTTCTCAATCCGAGCCACTATCCATTACACTATAGTCCCTCCCGAGGAGGATTAATAAATATATTTCTTAATAACAATTGGGAATTGCATAATGGATATGTTTTTTTTAAATATATGAACAAATGGTTTGAGTAAAAACCAGGGAGACTCAAAAGAAAATATTCTGTAATTGTGAGAGCCAGAGAGTCTTTTGATCAAGAGAGTCTTTTGAGTCATGAATATGGTTCTTCTGGCAGATAACAAGGTGAAAAATCCAAGGAAATGGAAAAGGAAAATTACTGGACCATGCTTGAAATAATTGACTTATTTCCATTGTTTTGAAGATACTTCAGGAAACCATTTCTATCTGAATTTCTGGGATGAGGAGTTATCATTATTTACACTATTTACATTTGGACTATTGTCCTCATCTTTGTTGTTGTTATCACTGAATTTCTGGGATGAGGAGTTATCATTATTTACACTATTTACATTTGGACTATTGTCCTCATCTTTGCTGTTGTTATCACTGAATTTCTGGGATGAGGAGTTATCATTATTTACACTATTTACATTTGGACTATTGTCCTCATCTTTGTTGTTGTTATCACTGAATTTCTGGGATGAGGAGTTATCATTATTTACACTATTTACATTTGGACTATTGTCCTCATCTTTGTTGTTGTTATCACTGAATTTCTGGGATGAGGAGTTATCATTATTTACACTATTTACATTTGGACTATTGTCCTCATCTTTGCTGTTGTTATCACTGAATTTCTGGGATGAGGAGTTATCATTATTTACACTATTTACATTTGGACTATTGTCCTCATCTTTGTTGTTGTTATCACTGAATTTCTGGGATGAGGAGTTATCATTATTTACACTATTTACATTTGGACTATTGTCCTCATCTTTGCTGTTGTTATCACTGAATTTCTGGGATGAGGAGTTATCATTATTTACACTATTTACATTTGGACTATTGTTCTCATCTTTGTTGTTGAAACTAGATGTATAATTTAATTAAATGTTTGTCAATCTTTTCCCCATTCAGTATGGACTACTACACACAGAAATTGGAAGACTTTACTACATTTTATTTTTCAATATTTTAGGTGGGTCAATGTGTATTTTCCTTAATTTGCAGAAATGTAGGCATTTGGTTTTGGACAAGGTAAAACCATTTTCCATAGACTGTGTATTTTATTGAGGTATTGTTAGAGTTGTCTTTCTAGGCTATGAATATGTCGAGATCTGTACATTAGAAAATTGTAGACATAAATGGATCCTCTCACTTCTGGGCTTAGGGATTTAACTACAGAATTAATTTTAACAGAGAATATGATCATTAAAAGAATGCTTCCTTGTGGAGCCCCTTCTTGATTTTGCAGTTATGACATTGTACTTCCTGTTGTTATGATATTGTACTTCATGTTGTTGCGTACATATTTTGTAAGTCAAAAAGACTGTCATGAGATGTTTCTTCTTACAATGGTTTCTTGGCATATTAAGTGGTTCATGGTGCTTCTTTTTTTTTTTCCTAAAAGCATATTGGAATTTGCTGATTAAGCCTTTAGTTTTCAGGTAACTGTTGTTGACCATTCTCACTTTAGTTTTACACAGGCATCTGTTTAATGCTATCAGTCTGTAGATTTCAAGCTCTCTGCTATCCTTTCCAGGTTTTGGAATAGGGATGATGAATGACTGTCTCCACATTTCTGGGAAGTTGACATTTGTCCAGATGTTATACATTGTTAATAACAGTTGTAATGATTTGCTGGTTTTGTGATGTCAACAAACACTCGTTGCTACTTTTGCGATGCAAATGAATATTCATTGTCACTTTTGTAATGCTTGTTGTAGTAGAGACTTTGTAATCGCAGATACAACTATAGTAACGCCATTGAACATTACTGATGTCAGATGCCTTCGAATAACACTTGCACAAATAGTACTTGCTTGCTAATACTCATTTGAAAAGTAACCACCATATTGATGCATTTCCTCTATAGTCACATGGTCTGCTTAATTTAATAATAGAATCGCTTGTGTTTGATCACTGCCAATATATGTTCAAACTGATGTGTCAGGACTTTATTTCTATATAACAGTTGGGTAACTGTTTTATGAATTCATCTGGTCTCACTGCTGTATTGTGGGCTTTCTTTAAAGATTCATTTAGTTCCTCCAGAGTGAATGGTAGGTTATAGGCTCGCTGCATTAATTGACTTAAAGTTTAGTTTTTGTTTTTAGACTTTGTTTAAGCTTTAGAAATTGTTGGTTATCATTCTTAGCAGATAAATTTCTAGAGGTTGTTTTAGCAAGTTGGGCAGTGATATCCTTTTTACTGGTTATTTTAATGTTATTTATTGAGAGGTGTTTTACAGTGTCAGTTTGGTATTTGCCTGCTATTTTCTTTATCATATTCCAGATGGATTTTGTTTTTTGTAACAGAATTGAGTCTGTTGACATAGGTTTTCCAGCATTCTTTTTTGGTTTCTTTATTTTTTGTGCTTTTGCTCAAATTAGACGTTATTGACTGTTGAATTCTCTCAGAGCTGTTCGTCTTAGCCTGATGACTTTTTTTATATTTATCATTGAACCAAGGTCTGTCATGTTTCTTGGTGATTAATTTTTTGAAATGCATTTTTTAGCTATAGAGATGAGGATTTCCATGAAATGTTTTAAGTCCTTGGTGCTTTTTCCTTCAAATAGTTTTTAGAACATTGGTCTTTAAATTCATTCCAGTTTGATCCTTCTAATTTCTAATGGAGAGGATTTTTATCATTATGTTATGAGTTTTGTACATGATTGGCAAATGGTTGCTACCACATGTGTTTGCCAGTACCTTCTAAGAGAAATCCACATAAATTGATGGATCACATAGGAATAAGTCTATCATAGAGTAGATGTCAGTAAATTGATTGATGTTAGTCGGTGTTTTATCATTATAAATGCATAAATTGTTATTAATTATTGTTTCTAAGGTTCTTTCCTTTTTGTATGTCTCCTTACAACCCTATATGGTGCTGTGACAGTTAAGGTCCCCTAGTATAATAAAAGAGGCAGGCAATTGCCTTATGATTTTATGAATTTCAGTTTCATTTACTTTTTTCATTCGGTGGGACATATATAAAGTGTCTTTAACAGTAGTCACTTGAAAAGTTGTTAAGTTTATTTTACTTTGCGGTACATCATTCCTAACTAGAATGGATATGCCACCATATACTTGAAGCCCAGTGTTATGTGTGTAGTTGTATTGATGGAGTTGTGATTTAATATTTGAAAGTTTTAGTCATTTGTGGGTTCTGGCTTTCCACCTCCATTTCTTCCAGTTCTTCAAATCGATTATCAGTAGATATTTGGCCGCTGAATTTCTAGTTTTTGCTTGGCTGGTTCTGTTTTTTTTGGGTGATATGTTCTTAAGGCAGATGCGATTTCCTCAGATGTAGCCAGAGACAATTTCCTACTCCCTAACATGTATTCAGACTTTCATGGGGAAGATTTTTTATTTTGAGGTTATGAAAAGTCTTCATTTTGAATATACTTTTGGTATGATTCCTGTTTTCTACTACTACTAGAAAATTGTTATTTCTCAATTTGTTTACTGTTTTAGAGTTAATCCTACTTTCATTTAAGAAAGGGGAAAGTTTTGCTAGAAGAGAGTTTCATTTAGGGAGGCGTGCACAAGAAATTTTGGGAAGTCTGTAGTCATTTCTTTTTCAGAATCAGGGTCTGAAATATATTGTTTGTATTTTTTGTTTTGATTATTCATAATTTTTATGTCATAAAATTCACTGCTTGTGCTCCCCACCCACCTTGGAGACTGACATTAGGATGTGTCAATGGGGTGGAAACTCAGCTGCCTCGACCAGTCAGGGCTACATGAACCTGATGTCTTCAACCACCAGGATCCTGTACCCAAACATTATGGGTCCCCTCTCATGGAAGACAGGTGGCTTCATTGGTGTTGTGGGGAGTCACATTTCTCTGTAGATGTGCGGCTGGTTTATTTTGAAGCTCCTTCTGACAGGGCAGGAGTACAAGGAGAAAGAATGAAAGGAGGAGGATGAAAGGGAGAGGAGAAAGAATGAAAGGGAGAGGATGAAAGGGAGAGGAGAAAGAATGAAAGGGAGAGGATGAAAGGGAGAGGAGAAAGAATGAAAGGGAGAGGATGAAAGGGAGAGGAGAAAGAATGAAAGGGAGAGGATGAAAGGGAGAGGAGAAAGAATGAAAAGGGAAAGGATGAAAGGGAGAGGAGAAAGAATGAAAGGGAGAGGATGAAAGGGAAGGAAAAGAAGAGGAGGAAAGGATGAAAGGAGAGGAGAAAGAATGAAAGGGAGAGGAGAAAGAATGAAAGGGAGAGGAGAAAGAATGAAAGGGAGAGGAGAAAGAATGAAAGGGAGAGGAGAAAGAATGAAAGGGAGAGGAGAAAGAATGAAAGGGAGAGGAGAAAGAATGAAAGGGAGAGGAGAAAGAATGAAAGGGAGAGGAGAAAGAATGAAAGGGAGAGGAGAAAGAATGAAAGGAGAGGAGAAAGAATGAAAGGGAGAGGAGAAAGAATGAAAGGGAGAGGAGAAAGAATGAAAGGGAGAGGAGAAAGAATGAAAGGGAGAGGAGAAAGAATGAAAGGGAGAGGAGAAAGAATGAAAGGGAGAGGAGAAAGAATGAAAGGGAGAGGAGAAAGAATGAAAGGGAGAGGAGAAAGAATGAAAGGGAGAGGAGAAAGAATGAAAGGGAGAGGAGAAAGAATGAAAGGGAGAGGAGAAAGAATGAAAGGGAGAGGAGAAAGAATGAAAGGGAGAGGAGAAAGAATGAAAGGGAGAGGAGAAAGAATGAAAGGGAGAGGAGAAAGAATGAAAGGGAGAGGAGAAGGATAAATAATGAAAGGGAGAGGAGGAGGATAAATAATGAAAGGGAGAGGAGGAGGATAAATAATGAAAGGGAGAGGAGAAAAGAGGAGGAGGAGGAGGAGAATGCAATCATAGACTTTAGAAGAGAAAGCAATGAAAGCCATTAGGTAATGCCATTGATAAAAGAGAAAGCAACAGCAGAAAGAAAAGTACAAAAGGAACTTGAAGAGAAAACAAGAAAAAAAGACAAGGAGAAGAAGAGAAGAAAAGAAAAAAAAAGAAAATCCTGATGTCGGAAAACTAAACAAGAAAGGAAAAACACTGAAAAGAAAGAAATCAAACAAGGTCAATGTATTCAATAACCCAGTCACTTGCCTAATTTTCTTTCACGGTCAAGTTAGTTGGAAATTGAAGGTACTGAAAGGCAAATACAAATAAAATCAATGTAGTCATTGTCAGATGAAAACAAATATTGTTTTTTCTTTTCTAACAACAATGATGCCACCAGTTTGTTTCTTTAAAGAATTGGCAATTACTTGAAATAAAGAGAAACAAAGAAATGTCTGCTATTGATAGAATGATTGGCTTGCAGGAAAACCCAGAAGATTTTGGGTGTTTAAGACTGAAGTTGGAGAAAAAAGCTAGACAACATGCATTCTATGTTTCTATT
The DNA here is from genome assembly GCA_903632075.3 of Acanthosepion pharaonis. Lineage (NCBI taxonomy): Eukaryota > Metazoa > Mollusca > Cephalopoda > Sepiida > Sepiidae > Acanthosepion > Acanthosepion pharaonis. Next base: position 927,024 of record CAHIKZ030001046.1, read on the forward strand.
TCAATTCTTATTTTTCCTTAACATGTATTTTTAAATTCCTCCTTATCTATTTGAAGTTTCTTCATTCGCCCAATTTTTCTTAGATTACCTGTTTTTGTTTTGTTTTTTGAAATAAAGAACTAACTTTTGATAACAAAAAAAACTTTTCAGACATATCTCAAGAACAAGCGTTTCTAATTTCTCAGCCAAAGAATTTACTTTTATGTGCCATATCATTTTAAGACATAGACAATCACTTCTCTCCACAATTTCCTGTCTCTTGTTGCACTAAGAAACTTTTGACTTTTTACCATCCTTTGTTCTGTCATCCATTCACTGGAACTTGATAAGTAAACCTACTTGTTTAACTTTGACTTTCTTTTTTTTCAGTATATCCTGTGGGTGTTAATTTTGTCCGGCCCACTTTCCTCATGCATCCTAGAAATTTAATGTCCCCTAGTTTTATTATACAAACTCTGATTAGATGTCAATGGCATAGCAGTAAAGGTTAAAACTTCCTGCCAATAACCTATAATTTTTTTGCCTGTGAGCTGATTCTGAGAGCATTAGTAGCTCTACCAGAATTCATTATAAGCAGACAAAATATTAACAACATAAGATATGCAGATGGCACTCTGTTGTTAGCTGACATAAAAAGGAAACTACAAGAAATCCTACAAAATGTAGTGAAGGAAAGCTAGAAGAAAGGACTAAGCATCAATTGCAAAAAGACAGAATACATGTTTGTTTGCAAAAGGAACAGCTCAACATGCAAATTACCAATTAGAAATTCATCAGATTGGTTTGGTTTGGTTTGTTTTAAAGCATATCAATCTCAATGGGTCATTTAATGCCGATAACATTTTTTTTTTCCTGGAAATATTTTGTTTTGTCAAATATCTATTTCTGGTAATATTTTTTCTCAAAAATATATTGCTGGTAAAAGTTTTTTTTTTTCTTGAAAAATTTATTTCTAATAATAATTTTTTGCAAAGTATTTCTGTTATTAAAACCTATTTTTACACTTTCATAATACCTTTTACCTCAGTTTTGGAGTTAACTATTTTCCCATAGCTGGGACCCTAACAGGTTAGGGTGGACCTGGGAACACCAGCAATTAAGAGGTGGTTCCACATTCCTCAAAACCTCCTGATCAGAGGCCTTGCTGTTGGATGTAGTTTATCGTCCTACCCAGGACGGAGAACTTTATTAGAGGATGGAAAATGAGATACAGAAATCTTACAATGCCTTCCAAAAGCTAAGTAAAGTATTATGAAACAAGAAAATTTCATTAGAACCAAAGAAAATAGTAACAAACTTATGAGTTCTTCTATAATGAATGCTGTTCAATTCCAAAGATAAAGAGACTTGAAGCAAAAGAAATATGGTTTTTACAGAAGAATGCTGATGGACCTAACATGTGATCAATGACAATATTTCAAAAGAAATCAAAACAAAAAGAACACTTATACTTAACATCAGAAAGCATTGAAATTTTTAGAGCACATAATGAAGAAAGAGGGCTTGGAAAATTCGATCCTCACAGAACAGATTGAAGGTAAGTCGGACAAAATAAAACAATGCATATCCTACCTAGTGAGTTTGAGTAAATGAATGGCAGAACAATGCTTAAGAGTGAACTACAAAGGACAAGAAATTGTAGAGAGCCATGATTGCCAACATTCTAATGGGACATGCCATACAGAATAAGAAGAAGAAGCCTGTCTAAGTGTGGTGGTGACATACCTCACCTAAGCAAGAGAAGGCAAATTGTCTGCACATGAGCTTGTAGACATCATAGACCTGCAAACTTAGCCAAATCAATGTTGAAATGACACAGCTAAACAAGGCTAACGCAAGCTAGAAATCGTGGTTTCTTGCCTGAGACCAAGGAAGGATAAAAAGAGCCAACTTTTTGTTTGAGGGGCAGTTTTCTTCTTTGAGACTGTTGAAGGTTATACCTGCATTCCAGAGAAAGAGCGATAATACCGTTGTTTATGGTGTGCAGGAAACAGAGTCCCGAGTGAAGCGTTGTTCCGGTTTCCACTTTAGCTGTCAGCCGGAAAAGATTCAAGTGGAAGTTTATTTTCCTACCACCCAATTTTTGTTTAAATCTAACAGTAAGTGGATGGCAGAACAGGGTTTACAACAGATAAACAAAAAATTATTAAGAGCTACAAAGGAGAGGAGATTGTGGAGAGTCATGATCACTCACATCCTGAAGGGATTTGGAAGAAATAAAGCAAGCCAGTGAATAATTATTTTAAGCACAATAAACTAATAGAACAGGGTTTAGGAGTAGTAATGAAAAGACAAAATTTATTAAGTGTTACAAACTGAAAGAAATAGTGGAGCACCATGATCCCTCATGCTCTGAAAGTACATGACACACATAGAAGGAAGAAAATAAACCATTTAAGATTGGCTGCAGTCAAATCTTTTTCCCTTCCAAAGAAAGTTAACACAGTTGTCTATATCCTGACCCTTGAGAGAAGGTGCCAAGTATGCACCATACAATTTACTGAACAGGAAAAAAAAACCTTTCTCAGACAAATCAAAGACAGAAGATTATACTTCACAGCTGAGAAAAGCAATACAGAGAATAGATTTTTGCAGTGGTTACAGAACATTGTAATCTGAGAAGAGAAAATCTTAACTAATCCACAAAAAAAAAAAACAAAGAAGATATAAGCTTCATTCTTTTGGACTCAAACCAACCAATTTCTACAAAGGGTAAAACTTTGAACTTACATAATGAAGATATTTTGTCTGGATAGATTTCCTGGCTTATACACAAGTATACACAGTATTCAGGATTTTACTATCAAACAATAGATGAGCTTATTAAAGAGTTGATTTGTGGATTTAGCAACATAATAATTCTGAGTTCAATCCCTGGTTTAGATAGTAGAGATGAAAGAGAACAAGCAATAAAGACCAAGTCATATACAGCAAATAATAAATAAATATCAACTCCAGTAGTTTAAATCAAGGATTCAGTCTGAAATTACATGATGGTTACCCAAATCAAATGACACCTGAAGAAGGCCAGAGGGTAAATGGTTGAAATGTAATAATAACAAAGATGAGGTGATTAGTTAGAATAGAAATAAATAAAGCTCAACTTATTCTTTATTATTTCTGCTTATATTATAAAATTGAGCCAATTTTTGTGATGCAATACAAAATTAAGTGCTCAGTTCTTTTATATGTCAGGTCCCTTTAAGAGATGGGTGATCACAGTTCTCCACAACTTCCTGTTTTTTCTTGCTCTACATAACTTTTCATCCTTTATTATACTTTTCTTTGTTCTACAATCCATTCAGATAAACTTGCTTACTAGTTTACTCAGCATTTTTCCATGCTACTCTTGCCTTTTGTATGTTCTGTGAGTGTTATATTCTCCAGGTCCTCTTTCCTCATTATGTGACTTTCTGATTCTAAGTAAAATCTTTCCTATAGTTACTATTTTTCTTAAAGCTTCCTTGCTGTTCATATGTTCAGTCTGTAGAAACTTTCATCACTTTTTTTTCTTCATCTATGAAGAGATTGTCGAGCATTCACTTCCATAGAGGAAATTTTATATTTCAGAGCAGTTCAGCAGTCTTTCCTTTGTTTTATTATGACATTTGCTATACCGAGACTTTCATATGAATGTCACATATGGTACCAAATGTGTTCAGAAATATTTAAACACATCCTAAGATCAATGGTGAAAAAAAGGCTTTGTTACACTCCACTGCAACTAGATCTCTTTCTGATTCATTCTTTATGCCAGCTAGATGTGAATGATATGAATGCTAAAAACGAAATTAAAGAGAAAAATCGTTTTCTGCACATAGGCTCTGAGTACCACATCAAGTCTATGAAGCAAGATCCTGCAATGAAAGCGGCACTGGCAAATTATGTACATTTGAACTGGAAAAGGAAATGTCCATGGAGAGTGCCAGATCTGCTTAAAAGCAGGTCTCCCATAGCAACCACAAGCAGTTGCAGGACATTAAACCACCAGCCAACATGCAGGGTTCTGCTGCTGCTGCCATAACCTCTTCTCTCAAGTGAACTGTTACCATTCCCAGGCATGATGAATCCAGCAGAATAACATCTCAATGTCAGCACCACCCAGCTACAAGCCTTCCTTGTTTCTTATGCTGTCACCTCAGTAAACCTGACTCATTACAGTGGCTGACTATCCAGCTTTGACACTGCCAGGCTTCAGACGCCAACCATCATAACTGATGACATCTCAACATTGACAACACCCAGCCACAGGCCATCCTTGCTGCCAACACCATCACCTTAGCAAATCCAACTGTGTAAGCAAGCAACCCACTCATGCTATCACCATTTTGTCGAAACACAGGACTACCAGCAAGCACCGACTTTGATTCCACAAGCATGCAACCCACTTTCATAGAACAGGCCTACAAGCTATGCCAATCCTTCCTCACCTTGACAACCAACATACCCACCACAAATCGACTCAACAACTTGACCTTGATTGACCAACATGTGTGAATGACCATATCCTGTAATTGGTCAGATCCTGGTGCTAGTCTTCCTTTCATATCCAAATGCTTATTAGAACAACTTTGAGCAAGAAATGCCTGAGTGTCATAGCAAAGGTCCTCCTCCTTTGAACATTTTGGATTTGTGCTACAGATTCACAAAGAACTGTATCAAAAAACAGAAGCCACATCACTTGAGGAATACCAACAACTAAAATGGATAGCATATGTCACTCAAAGAGAAAATAATCAAGAAGCTGACGTTCTATTCTACTTTAAATAAAAGGTTAGGAAGGAAACCCCCCATCAATACTGGATAGAGTGATTACAGTTACTGGACTTGAGAAACCTATTTTCCTAAAAAACTGTTTTAAGAAAGATTTTATAAATTTCAACCAATAGTTATACAAACTACCCAGCCAATGAATGCAAAATGTTTCCTTATTAGGAAACGGCTAATATTAACATTAAAATAAGTAAAACAGGAAGAAGAATAGTTTTTCAAGTGCCATGTTCTGATTTGCTAGAATGATGACACATTTGGATTTATTTTTAAGAAATTACATTAGTTTGATATTAAGCTATATGTTTTCATCTTTTCATAAGCTTCATATAAAAAAAAAAAAAATGAATGCCATGTCCTTTCAGAACATGGGTAATCCTAGTTTCCCACAGATCCCTTCTGTATCTGTGCAAAGGTAATAGAGTGGATCCCATTGTCATCTCCATGGTTTTAAATTTAGAGTTTTCCTTCTATCACCCAAGCATCCAGAACCCAAGCTACCCTGCTATTTAATCCAAAGTTGGGGAGAGAAGGAATGCATTTATGCCTTTCCCAATGGCATATATGTTAAGAGAACACAACAACTCGTGCATCAAAATATTTTACAGTTGATAAATTCTTCAAATAACTTTGGAACAAAGGAATAGATTGCAGAAGAAAACTGAGCTTGTATTGTTGCATCTCATAGTAAATAAATTTTGGTATTACTATATGCCTTGTTATTCAAACCAGCATGCATTTTGCTTTAACAAAATATTGTCAGGTGGCACTCTTAGCGAACTATAAAAACAGGAGACTTGTTTTTTTTTTTTCTCTTTTCACCTTCTTGCATGCAATAGAAGTAACACCAACAAGGACTTTGTATGGAACATGAGCATATCTTTCCCTTTAGTGATGGAAGTTACACACACACACACATGGTGTGTATCACCAACACAATCCCTAAATTTTAATGTCTTCTTTCTATTATATGATTACTAGTGAAGATGATGAGACAAAATGGAAAAAGCTATAAATGATGCAACTCACTGAGAGTGTCTGCTCCCTCCAGCTTCAGTTTGGAATGAAAGAAAGACAAAATAGTGTGTAAGGAAAAATGTGTTGGAATCTATGAGAATAAGTGTCTGCCTCTCTCTCTATATATATATATATAGTGTAACCCAGATATAAGAGAGATTTTTCTCTGGTCCCAAATTAGAGCCTGTGTTAATGTATATAAATTAAACCAAACCTGGATATAAGAGACTTCTTCTCCGGTCCTGACAACTCTCTTATATCCAGGTTACACTGTGTGTGTGTGTGTGTATATATATATATCTCCAATGTGATGAGAACAAAAGTAATATATAAATTCCAACGTTCACAGCATTAATCCAAAAGAGGGCTTGATACGAATAGTAGAGTAATAATTATTGATTTATTATAATTTTATCATATAGACAATACCATTTTACTCACTACAAAGATGCAACTTGGTTTCAGTGCATTTCAACTGAAAAGGCTGGATATAAGGCGGGGGATTGAGGAAAAGATAAAAAGAGAAATGGAGGAGGATAAAAAGAAGAACTAGGATCAAGGCAACAAAAGATGTCAATTGACATTATATTTAAATTCTTGAAGATCTAGGTGACTTTGGAATCTCCTGCAACTCTTCTTGATGGCCTCCTTTTTAAGTTAGCGAATGCTGCCATAATCCTTGCCTTCACTTCATCTTTACTGTTACACAGAGTTGTTTGGTCTCTTATTCAACTGTGCTTCACACATAATAATCAAGGAGGTTGCAGTCTGGGGAGCTAGGGTGCCAGATGTGAGGTGTGATGTGATCACAAATGGTCTGACAGTCATGACTGGGATCTCCTACTTGTATGTTGTTGAGCACTTTTCTTTCTGGTGCATATATTCACAGCAGACTCTTTAAAAGCTGCTTATTTCTATTTATATTTGAAAGCTCTGTCATGAGTGTCTCTATGGCATTGACTGTTTTTTTGATGCACCAATGGGATATATATTTTTTTTTAATTGTTAAATGGGGGAACGGTTTTTATTGTGTGTTTACAGCTCTATTTTGATCTTGGCCAAAGGGATGCTTTCCCCCATCTGGGTGAGATTGGTTGGCTTGTGCATGAACACTGTCTATATTTTTTTTCCATCTTGGTTTTTCTTGGTAGAAAAAAAGCTCCCATTTTTGCATTACAGCTGATGATTACTTAAAGGCATGAAACTTATATTAGTGATCAGACTGTGTATACCTGAAAGGTGTTTCTTTGTTTATAAAATTTCTACCATGTTGTATGGTGTTGGATACTTTTCTTTCTGGTATGCATACACAACAGGCTTTTTATATATATATATATATATATATATATATATATATATATGCACAAAAGTAAATAAACTCCTAACATGATATTATAAGTAATTTTTATCAAGCTGGAATAGAAATATTAATTAAAAATTAGGATGTGCAAAAGGGAACCCTTACATTTAATGATTTTTTAAAAAGTATGTGTGTATATATATATATATATATATATATATATATATATATATATATATATATATATATATATATATATATATATATATACTGAAAAAGAATGTTATAAATGGAAAATTATTGACAAGGCTAGAATATGTAAAGCTTGGGATGACCCATGCCCTTTGTGCCTCCATGAAAAATTGCACATTATTAAACTTCTAAATAATAATAATCTATTAAATAATAGACACGAGTTAACGGTTTTTTTGTAGGCATCATCAGATTTTTGGTTTGAATTATTAGATAAAAATTTATATAACTTGTTTAACAAAGAGCCCAATCATCAGATTCATAGTAGGAATAATTAACTACAAACATGCATACAACATAACACACTTCATAATCCATAACCTAAATTAGTAGTTTAAATACCTTACATATAAGATAACCCTTTATGAAGTCGTCAAAAAACAAACGTTACGAAAGTTTTTCTTTTTTTTTATATGCACAATTCCCTTTCATAATAAAATAAAATAAATAAATAAATCTCCATAGACAAGCAAACTAGACGATGGCCAATACATCTTCCGTTTCATTTTGACACCCCACCTTTCCCCGACTTGACACCTTGAAAGTATCTCTATACTGCTACTTATTATAAACACCCTACACTCGCCTACCCAATTTAGACAATTCACCATAGCTGTTACCATGGGGATTTTGATTTCAATTTTAAAACAAGTAAATTTCAGATATACGTTATTCCAACAAAAATTTCACTTGAAGATGGAATGGAGCCCATTTTACTTTCAACTCAATTTAATTTAATTTAAAGGATTATATTGAAGTTTTCGGCTCTTGTTTTGAAACATGAGACCTCTTATGTAGCGATTTGGAATCATATTTTTAAATAAATAATTATATATATATATATATATATATATATATATATAAACAAACAGGCATACTCTGAGGTTTGGTCATAGGATGTGATAGGATAATCCTCAGAGATCTCAACACAGTTTACTTTCATTCTAACCTGAAGAAGCTGGGGTTGGGGGGGAGCAGATGCGGTCATTTAAACATGTCGTTTATAGATTTTCTATTTTGTTTCATTATCTCCCATTTTGTTTCAGAGATCTATTATACATTCTCACAGTCACTTATGTATATTAGTGTATTTTCTCTCCATTGCTATATAAAAAAAAAACATTTCAAAATATTGCCTCTCCCCTCTTCAAGTAAAGACAATCTGTCATTCACATGTGTAAAGATTGTTTACCATTACTTGTAGTCTAACCAGGAACAGTGCTGCAACTTACTCTCAATGTTTTGGCTGTTATACCCTCTGGATCCTTTTCTGGTATCCATAATCATATTTGGTGAACTGAAAATGCACACCCACTGCTTCAGTGGAAGAAAGAGAAAAACGTCACAAAGGTGAATAAGTCAGGGGAATATTAACTGATGAGAAATATCCCTTAAGCATGGAAAGCAGGATGAGAACAATCTACCCTGCAGATTGAATAAAGGATTTGGTTCAAAATTCCAAGAAGATGACCACATATGACAGCAGACACCTGAAGAAGGTTGGAATGTGTAAGAACTGACCATGTTGATTTGAATATCAAAATACATGGATATCATTGGTAATTCTTCATTTCAAAAATTCCAAAAGAGCTTTGTTGTCCCTTCTGATAAATATCATACAAATTAGTCAAATAACCCTTTAGCGTTTACCACTTATTGATGATAGTGATAATGATGATGATGATGATAATAACAAATGACTATCAGTTGCTTTTACTTATCTTGGGGATTTGGTTAAATTGCCGTTTATTTCTCCAGGTTTTGTTTATGTAGAAGACATTATTATAGTAAACGTTATTTAGACCAACATCACCATCTTTTCTTCTGTTTCTCCTAGGATGACGAGTTATCATTGTTTACACTATTTATATCCGACCTGTTGTCATCATCATTGTTGTTGTTATCACAACATTTAAGCCATTAAACCATCCAGCCTTTATCAGGTGCATATTGATCTGGGAATTCTGAACTGAACTCTTTATTTAATCTATGGGAGTAGACTGTTCTCATTCAGCTAGGGATATTGTCTCATTGTTATCAATAGTACAACTCAGTTATTGCTTGCCTGTTTCCACTGAATGCAAGTACACCACTGGGTTTGAACTCACTACCACTATGTTACCAAATTCACAAACCAATACTTTAATCCTCTCAGCCATTGTCCTGTGGGACTCAATGGAAACAGGTGAGCAATACTAAAAATAAGAACTAAACAAGATATCCATAGAAATGGGCAGTGGAACAAGAACAGTCTGTCTCCATAGATTAAATAAAGGGTTCAGTTCAGAATTCACTGTAGGTTACCCAGATCAATATATACCTGAGAAAGGCCAGAGAATACAACAGATGAAAAGTTGTGATAACAACAACAACAAAAATGAGGAAAATAGTCTGAATATTAATAGTGTAAATAATCTCCATCTTTGTTAAATTTCTGTTGCATTTTATAGGGGAATTTTATGCATTGTCTCTTCATGGGCGATTGTGGCTCTCTACAACTTCCTATTTTTTGTAGCTCTAAGCAATATTTGTCTCTTTATCACCCATCCATTTACACAGACGCATTAGGTATATTCACTTTTCCCTCTACCCTTTTTGCTTTCAATATATCCTGTGAGTGTCAAATACTCCAAGCCCTCTTACCTCATTATATTTCTACTGTTTTTTCTGATTCAAAGTACAAGAGTCTATTGGTTTCCATTCTTTTTAAAGCTTCAATACTCATATGCTCCATTCATAGTCTTCCCAGTTTCCTTCTGCAGTACCACATCTGTTGCCTGAAGTCTTTTCATATGCAATGAAATGGGCCATATTGGAGAACGGATATTTGTTGTAATGTACAGCAAGTGTGTGTAGAGGTTAGGGAAAGCACCTAACCAATTGCTCCCCCAGCAACTAAGGGGGGGTGTAATAGGGAGAGAGAGGAAAGAAATGGGAGGAAAGAAATGGGAAGTAACACAAATAACACTGCCTCAGAAACCACAGCAACTTTAGAAACAAAATGCCCTCAGGACTGACTTCACAAGAAATTATATCTTGCCAAGTACTAACTGCTAGTTTTCCCATTGCTTTTGGTATGAGGTAACTTACAAACACCAGAGTCTTAACCAGTTGTAGAGAGAGGCCTGTATCTAGATATGCCAAGCTGTCCCACTGCTAACTGGGAAAAACCTGGATGTAACCGGTGTTGATAGACATGTCTGTATGTGATCTGGGGCATCTTTTGAGTCTGTAGTGACATGTCTTTGCCACAATAATACATAGCAATTTAGTACTCTTTTGTTTCTAACAAAATTTTCTTGTTCCTTAATACTTTGTTTAGCTTTTGTAAGTCATCTTTCACTAGTCTAATGTCTATCACATTTTTATCATGTAGTATTACACTAAGACACCTAAATTTCTGTACATTTACAGTTTCGGCTGTCCCTCTTCCTAATAACCATCATTCTGTTATCTTTAAATTTAGATTATATTTAATCAGAACAAAATTGTAAGCTTTGAGTGGGATTTCACTTAAAACTTGAAAGAATTGGCCAAAATATTTAAAAAAAAAACTGGTTTGAAAAAATATGTCCTAGAAATATTTACCCTTTTAGCAATGCATGTACAAAGCATGTTGCACTGAAGAAAGTTTTATGGAGCATGTCGCACTGAAGAAAGATTTATGGAGCATGTCGCACTGAAGAAAGATTTATGGAGCATGTCGCACTGAAGAAAGATTTATGGAGCATGTCGCACTGAAGAAAGATTTTCATCAAAGTTGGGCCCAAGTTAAAATGACATGGAAATCTAAAAATTAATTCTTTTCTTTTATGTTAAGATCTTTTTCATCTTAAGTAGCAGATGTGCCTGTCAATGTTAGCTCCTCCTTAATTCCCAAATTGTCACTAGGGGTTATTCTCCCTACACTGGGTGACCTCTTGCCTCATTCTCTTTCCCTCAGGCCTCGTGCCACATCCCACCTCACATGGAGGTGAGGTAAATAGTCTTTTTCATTTCTTCATTTCAGCGACTACAATGTAAGCTCTCTTAGAAGATCCATGTTTTTCCATTTATGGAAGACGCCATGAACATTATACACACACAAACATATGTATGAACATTCACCAAAGAACAAACACAAATATTGACACACACATAAAAATGTCATTGTCTATGTCCATTGTAAAATTATTTGTTTTTATATATGTGCGTCTTGTTCATCATCTTCGGTTGGACACAACTAGAGTCCGCCATTTTTCTTGTAGCTTGACCTTCTTCAAGCAGGAAAAATAAATGCATGTGTTTTCTTTCATCTTCATCCCCCCAGTTCTCTACATGCCTCTGCGGCAGAAAACTTTACCAAAACCCAGAAGATTGGGCAGACTCTGATGCCAACACCAAATCAGCTCCACACAGATGCTGTTCACTCACTTTTGGACTCTGAGCATCCTTCTTCAAGTGGGAGACAAGAAAAAAATAGAACTAGACTATTCTGGGCAACACACTCTCCAGAAGTGCCTAAAGTGGACAAATATGCAAAAAAATACATTACTTATAACTGAGTGGGGGAATGTGGTGGATGTCAATCATAATTGTCTCCCCCTGGACCAGGTATAAAAGAATAAGCTCTACCCTGTTTGTTGCCAGAGATGAGTTATAGTTGAATAAAGCTTCACGTAAAACTCCTGACTTGATTGTTTTTCATTACAATGCTATAAAAATGGACATAATGAAATTGCATAAAGCTATGCACAACAATAAATATGAAAAATAAAAAAATCAACAAATCAACAGGGGTAAGAAAAGCAAGAATAATAAAATAAATCACCCTGGGTAAATGGATCAAAACAATAACAAGAAAATAACAAAAAAAAAATGAGTCACCTATTTTCGATCTTGATCTTCAGAGCCCTTTGAGGACAAACATGTAAATTGTGTGCACAACATTTAAAGCACTCAACAAATTACCAACAGCCAAGAAATCAGCAGAGGAAAATATCTGGTGTGTGCTATATTGTTTACAGGGAGTGGGTCCTTTAACAATTACCAGAATGCATTCAAATTATGAGTTGAAAATTTTAGAGACATTATAGATTAAGTCTAAGCAGCCTTCCCTTTGCAAACAGAAAGAAAGGTTACTGTGTCTTAATGTAATCAGGGTGTAATTATTTATTTTGTATTGCTGTATATGGTTATATAAAATTTCAGTATATCCATTTTTATAGCATTAATGAAAAATTATCAATCTCTAGAAAAAAAACATGAATATAAAAAAAACACTCATCTATAATTTGGAGAAATATTAATTGTGAATTAAACCGATTCAATGAAAGCATTATTTTATAAACAAAAACATTTTAAATATTAATCAGAGTTTCTTTCATCTTTGTTTATATTAACATTTGACAGATACTTTAAGAGATCCCATATTTATATTTAATATTACAATGTGAACTTAGGCTAAGTACAAGTAAATATTGGTTTTGAGTTGAAGTGATTTAACAAAACACATTTTCAGACCAGAATTTTCATCTAATCTATTGTTTCATATCACAAGAAACCATGGCTTTTTCTTTCTTTGGATCTTTAAATCAAATCATCCATAGTCTGCTTTACTGAAATTAAATTTGGTTTTGTAGTGTCAGAGAAAACACCTGCTGTAAAATGTTATTTGATGGTAAAAACAAAAGAAAGAAAGAAAGGAATGAAGATTCTAGTTTGAAAAAAAGAATAGATCACAGAAATATTTCTCCTCTTAGCAATGCATCTATGAAACATATTGTACTCAAGAAAGATTTTAATCAAAATTGGGCCCAAGTTCAGATGACAATGATTAAATATAAAAACAAATCCAATTTTTTTTACATCAGTGACTACATTCATTTTTTTATCTTGAGGTGCAAATGCGCATCAATGATAGAAAACTTTATTTAAATTTATAGTCAAATAAATACTTGTCTTGGTAAATAAGCACTTGTCCTGGTAAATAAACACTTGTCTTGGTAAAGGTGATATGAAAATTTATCTCAAAAAAAAAAAAAAATCAGCGTAGGGAAAATTTCTTTAATCTGTGTTCTGAAGATAGATACTGGATTAAACAGGTTCAATGAAGAACATGATTTAAGAAAAATGTTTTAAATATTGGTTGCAAATTTAGGTTTTATTTTTGCATAATGTGAATAAAATTTCCAAAAATTAAATAAAAGGCAGATGATGGATATTAAAAATGTTTGAATGAGAAAATACATTGAAAGAAAGCCATAAAATTTCAGGAATTTTTAATCCAATATCTATGTTAATACAATTCCTGTCTTAAGTTTTATCCAATTCAGGCATTCATAGTTCTTTTCCCCTGTGCAATAATGTTTATAGAAACTTAACTTTCTTTTTTACTTGTTCTACTCTAAAAGATATTTATTCTCTTGAATAAAAAAATTGTTTTTCTTTATTTTGTATTTTCGTGTATTTCTTTTTATTTTGTTTTCCTTTCCTATTATTGCAATATTTTTGTCTTTAAAAATTTTATAACTTTATTTGTATTTGCGATAGAAATAATTTGTAAAAAGGATTAGAAAGAAGTAAACCTATATTTTTTAAGGTTTTATCGAAATTTTATTTATGTTTCCACATGTCCTCCATCATTAGCAATACAAAGGGTAATACGATTTTGCAGGTCACGGAAAACATTTGCCAACTGATTTACAGTAATGCCTGAAATCACATTAGTTATTTTAGCTATACTTAAAACTAGGTACATTAAACTTTATAACATTTTTTACAGATTATTTCTATCGCAAATACAAAAAGTGGACACCCTATATTTATGCAAAGAGAAAACTGTGTGTGTGTGTGTGTGTCTGCACTCTCAGCTTATGACTTTTTGTAAAATAATTTATTTCCTGTATCATAATTTGATAAACTTTTGTCCAAAGATAATGAAGGCGGCTCTAATTCAGTTTTTTGTTTAAATGTCACCCCAACACGAAATTTCTAAAATTGCATATAAGTATAGTAATACTATGACTTTCTGGAGCCTAGTAAAACTTTATGGTACCTTCTAGAACTTGTTTTTGCTTATTAGTAAATTTGTATGTTATGCTATAGCTATAAACTGTTAAATGTGTTTAAAAATCCATATGTACTGTCCAATTACATCATTAGCTAATTGCAAAAATAAAGCTTCTGAAATATTTTGATAATTTTTTGCTCTTATTGCATTATGGTAAAATTGAATTTTTGGTTAACCTTTTGTCCGTTTCATTACTTTTTCTAGACGTTCTGAAAGCAAAGGAAATGTTTGTCGCAGATTAATTCCAAAACGCAGAGAACCAATCACTGTAAGTTCAGACTCGAATATCAGGAGCAGAAAGAAATGCTGAAAACTCAATTCACAGGTACTATCTCACAAATCCCAATGTACATAACCAGTCAGAAAAATAACTCACTCTCCAATGAACATGGTAGCCAAAATAGATCAATCCCCCCCTTGATTTGAGAACACCAACTGCTTTTATCGGCCGAGCATTTTTTTTCATTCGTCAACAACTGGAAGAGGACGCGGAAATTTTTGCATATCAAAATACTTTTCAGCGACTCCTGCAACAGACTTGTTTTTAATCTAAATATTCTGTTTTCAGCATATCATGTGGAATACGTGCCCTATTTTTTTGTAAGTAATTTTCTTTTCCATCGTATGATATACATAACGTGCTGTAACTTGGTTTGATGAGGTAAGTCGCCATTTTCTTCACTATACTATTGAATAAAAGCTCATCAATTTATGACACACAAACATCAGGTAACAAAAAAGTCATAACCCTAGTGTACATGCATACACACACATTATATATATATATATATATATATATATATATTAGCATGTTTGATGCTAACCTCCAGGAGAGTATCTCCCTTGTACCTTCTTAGGCCAACAATTTCTGCTGATATGAATCAGAAAGATTATATTGAATCAATTGCTAGGTCAGCTGATAGGAAAGTCAGTTCAGAATCTATCTTATACAGTTCTAAGTCTACGATTCATCCATGCATTGAATATTGCTGTCACATCTGGTCTGCTGTTTTTATTATCTATTTAGAGGTTCTTAATTTAAATCCAAAGAAGAATCTGCATTATTATTGGTCCTGACCTGGCATCTCCCCTTTATTCAGTTTCCCACTGCTGTAATGTAGCTTTTCTGTTTTTTCTGCATTGGGCTATAAGTTTTTAGCCACCCTTGATTACAGCAATTTTAGCTTGTTTAATAATGTCTCTTTATTTTCAGACAATATCGTGTAAGTATCAACCTACTATTATCTATGAACAATAGTTGACTTACATGTTGCAATGAAAGTTCATGGAAGTAAAGAAATTAGTGAATTTCAACAAGGGCAAATATTAGGATGGCATCAATGTGGCAAGTCAAATAGAGAAATTGCTAGGTTTTTCTAGGTTAATCATCAGTTAATAATATTGTCAAGAAATTTAATGAAGAAGGCCATTGTCATGTGTAACAATGTTCAGGAAGACCAAACATTGTGTCTGAGCAAACAAAAAGGGCATTGAATAGGGAAGTCATCAGAAACCGTCATCAGAACATCAAAGATGTTGCCAACAGCATGGAAATTCGCCATATGCAATGAGAAAGACTCTGAAAGAGGCTATCAAAGAAAATGCCATCTATGTATGGAGGAAAAACTGAAATCATAGAAACCAAGAACGTGAAAGGATAAATAAAGAAAAAGAAATTAAATTATTTGCAACTGTCGACACACTGACAAGTGGCATATTGGTCAGAACGATAAGGGAAATGAATCAAGAAGTCTACTATTTGATAGAAAGATTGAGCAGCTGAAAAACTGGAGATCTGAAAATTACCAAGAGAATCCCAAGCTGATTGGAAAGTCTAACCAAGAGATGAGCAGGTAAGATGCATAGCCACTGCACAGGTGTTCATCTGTTTATATAAGAGTGCTTTATTTTAAATGAATGGGAAAACAGCAGTAGTAAAATGATGGCTAATAAAAAAGATGAAGAAAACCAGAGGCAGAAAATATCATCGATGTATGAAGAAGAAACTGAAAATCATAGAATTCAAGAGCATGAAATGATTAATAAAGAAAAAGAAATTAAATTATTTCCAACTGTCAGCACATTGTCAAGTGGCACTTTGGTCACAATGATTAGGGAAATGAATCGAGAAGTGTACTATTTGACCGAAAGATTGAGTAACTGAAAAACTAGAAGTCTGAAAATTAATAAGTGAATCCCAAGCTGACTGGAATCTCTGACACATGAGAAGGCAGTGACATAATCACTGCCCTGGTGTTCAACAGTTTATATAAGAGTGCTCTATTTTAAATGAAAGGGAAAACACTAGTAGTAAAATGAGAAATAATAAAAAAGATGTAGAAAACCAGAGGCAGAAAATATAATCTATGCATAGAGAAGAAACTGAAAGACATAGAATTCAACAACACCTGGCCCATGAAAGGGAAAAAGACAGATGGGTAAATTGTCGCCATTTTATATTTTTAATTTAGCGCATACATTTATTTGATTTTGTCTACTGCAAAGTATAGTTGAGTCAGTTGGGCACCATCCGCAAGAAAAAGAGCAATATGACAATTCACTCCACCAGAAATTTGGAAACTGCATGCTGTACTGCTTGGCATTTACACCAAAAGCTCCAATACAAACATTTCAGGGTGTTTCAGTGTCAATCTCAGGACAGTGCAGATGATTCAAAAAGAATTGGTTGAGTCTAATGATGATTATGAAGATACAGCAGCTTGGAAATCTCACTCTGATCATTCTGATAAGAACTCCTAATTTTGTTGGTGAGGACCTCAGACTCAAGATCAAGGCTTATATCAAGTGCATGGAGGAAGTAGTGCTGCCCTGTGTCAAGAGGGTGGCTGCTGGAATACCCTATATCTGGCAACAGGATCATTGCTATCAGAAAATTTCTGTGGGCACATCACCCCTTACATCTGACTACCTAACTCCCCAGATTTCAACCACTTTGATTATTAATTGTGGGACACAGTTGAGAGGGAGAGACCAACAAAAGTTCTTGTAACACCAAAGATGAACTTAAAGCAAGGGTTCTGGCAGCATTTACCAATTTGAACAAGGAGACTGTCCAGAAGAATTTCAGGAGATTCCAAAGTCGTCTGGAGTCTATGGTTGAAGCCAATGGTGATTTTATTGAATAAATCTATTCTTTAGTATTCCAAGATATTTTTGTGCAATTTTGATAGATATAGCTGTTAAAATGAAATGTCAGTGTAATTTTCATTTCTGCATAATTTAGATAACAATTTAAGCAAAAATTTTAAAAATTACTTCTGAAGTGGGTAAAGTCTGGGCTACTTCCACAAGAAATTGCCAACGAAATCCGTCCTTCCAGTTCGATTCGTCCTCGTCTGTATGGTCTCCCGAAAATCCATAAAGAAGGTGTGCCATTACGACCAATTTTATCTATGATTGGTTCAGCCCAACACAAGGTAGCCCAATGGCTCTCCACACTTTTGGTACCTGTGTTGCAGTGCTTGGGTGGATTTTGTATAAAGGATTCCTTTTCCTTTGTCGACTGCATTCAAAATTTGTCTTCTTCTGGCAAGTTCATGTGCTCTTTTGATGTCTGTTCTCTATATACTTGTGTCCCTCTTATGGAAACCATCGATATTTGCTGTGATTTTCTTTATCGCAGTTCATTGACTCCAACTAGCATTCCAGAATTGCCACGTCTTCTGTCAAATTTAGTTTCAACAACACCATGTACCGACAGATTGACAGAGTTGCTATGGGCTCGCCTTTGGGTCCGGCACTTGGCAACATATTTGTTGGCTTTCACGAAGAAAAGATACGAAAGAGTCCACTTTGTCCTCAAATGTATTGTCGGTATGTTGATGATACCTTCTGTTTATTCAACAGTGAAGTTGAGGCTGATCAGTTTCTTTCGTTTTTAAATGCTATCCATCCAGCACTGAAGTTCACTACTGAGAAGGAATCCAATCTTCAATTGACCTTTTTGGATGTATTAGTACATCAAGTTTTCTTACCTCTGTTTATAGAAAATCTACTTTCGCAGGGTCGTATATGCGTTGGGACTCTTTTTGTCCCACTAAGCGCAAGATCAACATTATTAAAACCCTCCTACATAGAGCATTAAAGATCTGCTCGGAGCCCTTCTTGAACGATGAAATCGACTTTATTAAGGATACCCTATGTAGTTTAGGTTATCCTCTTGATACTGTTAATTCAGTTACCCACAGTAAGGTTGAAGAGTTCAGAAGTGTCAAGCTCTACACGGTCAAAAAATGCCCAGTTTACCTCAGATTACCCCGGATTGGTACCAAATGTGAAAAAATAGCTAAACAAATTTCATCCAATGTTCATTGTTGTTTTTTCTCTGCCGAGGTTCGGATTATTTTTCAAACTCGGCCAATGTTTCAATCTGCGTGTAAAGACATTCTCCCTCCCCATCAAATTAATTCGATTAAATACGTTTGTAGTTGCAGAGCCGACTACATAGAGAGAACAACTCAACACCTAGACATGAGAATAAAACAACACCTTCCTACAAAAATTAGAAATCATACCTTGCTGTTAAATGGACTCATCCCAAACACCTATGGTTCCGGCATATGCGAACACCTACTAAAGAACAGAGATAGTGCAGCCAAATTTAGTGTTGACTGGTTCAGTCTGAAGTCGGACGTTCGGCTGATTGGTTGAACTCTCTGCCTTTGGGCAGGGAGAAACCTGAACGAGTCTACGCCGAAGGGCGGAGTCTCTTTCGGGGAGGTAAACCGACCCTGAACCCGTATCAACGGGTTCAAAGGGCATATTTTTGGCCGAGCCCATGGGCTCGGAGATCCCACGTTAAACCGGCCTTGTGCCACATGATGCCCTCATGGGAAGGGGTGACTAAATACTAGTGTTGACTGGTTCACCGTGTTGTCCCAGTCACACTCTTTATTTCACCTCAAGGTTCTGGTGGCACTTTACATCAGGTCCTGCAAGCCTTCTTTGTGTAAACAACGTGAGTGTTTGTTGGGGCTTGCTGTTATTTGTCTCTAGTTCCTTTTTCTCATTTTTTCCCCACAACTTCCTTTCATTGCACATTTTTCTGTGTTTTAATTTTAAATTAAATCTCCTGTTGAAGCCTGAAGAGCAGGAGCGAAACTGGTTGCTTCGCCCGTTTTTAATATGTCTCGTAATATTAAGTTTTACATTTTTATTTTGATTATTAAATTTTCTGCCTACAAAAAAAATATCTTTATATATATTGGACTAAATTTGTTTACAAACATTGCTTTATTTATGGCACAATTTTTGTTTATTTTTTATATTTCGAACTATTTTCTGGTTTTACGATGAAAGTATAAAAATAAATTGTCTGATGTCGGATTAAATTTGGCTTTCAAGATTTTATCAACATTTTGGGTTCTATATCTGTTTCATTATTCTTTACACATTATGTTGACATCGTTTAGAGTCATTTTTTTAAAAATTATGGAATATATTTACTGTGCTTGTTCTTAAAAATAATACTGATGTCGACTTGTTTGTTTTTATGCTTAATATTTCTAATATTTTTAATTTAACTGGGGTGGGGGGTGTCCAAAAAGAATCCTTCCAGCAGTGCATAGAAGCATGGCAGGAGAGGATGGGAAAGTGCATTAAACTCAAAGGGGATTCCTTTGAAGGAGAAACCATGTAGTTTGTTGTTTAGAATTGAAATAAATTGTTTGTGACACCAGTTCCATTACTTTTCAGACTGACAACCATCAGCGTTTCTTTGGTTTTTCATTTTCTACAATGGATGACAATCAACTAATTACTTTATGAAACAACTGATTTCATATTGTTTGTTTTTTTTTCAAATAAGTTTGTTTTAAGCATTTGGTATATTGTATTTATACTTTGAATAGATGGAAATATAGTCAATCCAGGAAGTTAGTTCATCTAGGAGAAGAAAAACCTTCATTTTAAACCTCTTCTGCCTTGTGACCAGATGCATATATAGAAAAGTCTATAGAATCAACACAGAAATTTCAGAATGGAAACTCAATGGCAGTTGGCTGTCAATACTGAACAACCTTTCTGTAAACTCCTACAGCAAAGAAAGTTCCAAATGCAATTCTCCGTATTCCTTTTGATCTTGTCAGTATGACCGAGAGTGGTGGGAGTGTCATGTAATCTGAGCTATGTACCACCTCTATATAGCATCACCTAACCTTACACTGTGGGGAGGTTACTCCACTGGAGACTAAATTTTACATCATGAAGGGTGGAAAAAAAAAAAAGAAGATTAACCATAAGTTGGAGATCAGAAGAGAATGTAGCAAGCAAAGAGAATAATCTCAGACATGCAATCCACATTCAAGGTTCGTCTGTTGCACCCGCAGAAAAAAGATTGACTTGCAAAGATTGGACTAAGACAAGCCACTCCAGGCACTGCACACAAAACGACTAAATTTTTAACATGCATTGTGCAACCATTATCTTGCAAGACAAACTTATTATTATTATTAGTACTACTATTATTATTAGATATTATTATCACTATCATGATTATTACTATTACCACTACTACAAGTACTACTATTATTAGATATTATTACTACTACAACTATTATTATTACTACTAATACTGCTATTATCACCACTACAACTATTACTACTAATACTGCTATTATCACTACTACAACTATTATTACTAATACTGCTATTATCACTACTACAACTAATATTATTACTACTGCTATTATCACTACTACAACTAATATTATTACTACTACTGCTATTATCACTACTACAACTAATATTATTACTACTACTGCTATTATCACTACTACAACTAATATTATTACTACTACTGCTATTATCACTACTACAACTAATATTATTACTACTACTGCTATTATCACTAATAACTAATATTATTACTACTAATGCTATTATCACTACTACAACTAATATTATTACTACTACTACAACTAATATTATTAATTACTACTCACTACTACAACTAATATTATTACTACTACTGCTATTATCACTACTACAACTAATATTATTACTAATATTATTACTACCACAACTAATATTATTACTACTGCTATTATCACTACTACAACTAATATTATTACTACTACTAATACTGCTATTATCACTACTACAACTAATATTATTACTACTACTAATACTGCTATTATCACTACTACAACTAATATTATTACTACTACTAATACTGCTATTATCACTACTACAACTAATATTATTACTACTACTAATACTGTTGTTATCACTACTACAACTAATATTATTACTACTACTAATACTGTTGTTATCACTACAACTAATATTACTACTAATACAGCTATTATCACTACAACTAATATTACTAATACAGCTATTATCACTACTACTAATACTGCTATTATCACTACTACAACTAATATTATTACTACTAATACTATTATTATTACTACTACAAGAGCATTTTTTGTTATCTGACACTATCTTAATTTTAGGGATATACTTTTGTTATTGTGGATAATAACTTCTGTAATTCCTTGTCATTCATGAGCTATCCCATGAGATACTTGGAAATTTAAGCAGATTTTTATCATATTTCATGAAACTGAATGAAAACCCATGTGACTTTTGAACTGAGTTGACAGGTAACAGACATCTACAAGATATGTTTTACATTTTACAAAGGCATAGACAACGGCTTTTATTGTTAGTTGCTTCATTTACACAAGAGATTTCTTGCGATTTCTGAGAAGCAATTATTGAACATTT
This sequence comes from Acanthosepion pharaonis, assembly GCA_903632075.3. Taxonomy (NCBI): domain Eukaryota; kingdom Metazoa; phylum Mollusca; class Cephalopoda; order Sepiida; family Sepiidae; genus Acanthosepion; species Acanthosepion pharaonis. The sequence continues at coordinate 949,163 of CAHIKZ030001046.1, forward strand.
CTTCACATATCCAGCATCTTTATTTTCTGCTAATGACAGAATCTTGAGTTTTTCTGCATCAAGAAAAAGCAATGAGAGACAATCAATCATTCAGAGTACAACTCTTCAACCCCTGTGATATGAACCTTTCATATATTGGTAATCATAGCTCTCCACAGCTTCCTTTTTATTTTTATTTATAAACTGTGCATGGCTATCATTTTTCTTAGAAGATTCTAAAATAGTTCCCGTTCTCCAAAGTTTTCAATTTGAATTCACTGATGATCTCCTTTTTAGTCTACCCAGCTATTTAACCCATAGCCTGAAAAAAGGCAAAACGATGCATTCATTCTTTGCCTAGGACATTCAGATTTTAATAATTCTACCAATTTTAATATTTCCATGTTACAATATTACAAATAGAAAATAGGACAAATCGACGTCCAGTCAGGACCAGATGGATACAGGGTGCACTTCCTTTTAGAAGAATACCAGGAAGCAAACCTTAATGTTGTCTCTCTGCATGAGGGGCATCATCTTGGTTGTAACTCCATTGCTCATTTGGGAAACAATTTATTTTGAACTGGCTACAAGTAGGAAAGACGACAGAGTTGGAACTGCAATATACAAAATCACCAGATATTGTAAAAGATGATATTGCACACCAGTCAGAAAGACTGATGGCTACCGATATTGTTGTTCATGACTGTAAGATCCAAGTGATATCAACTTCAGGCCCAACTGAAAAAGTGACATCTTGGAAAAAGAGAAATTCTACACAGGATTTAGAAAAATTTCTTATTTCAGAATAAACCCCCAAACTTAGTAAATGAGTAAAAAACACTATAAAATCATTACA
>CAHIKZ030001046.1:952500-1005000 GCA_903632075.3 Acanthosepion pharaonis
CTAGCATGCAAGGTGTTACAGGGTGTGGAGGAATTAGTAACAGAAATATTAATAAAGAGGAGAAAGAAAACAACAAACAGGAGAACAGTAGATAGTGATTGCTGATTCTTCTTTGGATCTTATCTAAGAGATCAAAGTAAATAGCAGGGGTACCAGACCATATATGGCAGCAATATTCTAACCATGGATGAATGGTAGACTTATAGATATGCAATATAGATTCCAAAGAGAAAAATTATCTTGCCTGACACAGTGAACCAACTTTCTTAGCAGCTGATCTAGCAATGGATTCAATGTAGTCATTCCACTTTATGTCAACTGAGAAATTTAGCCCAAGAAGGCACAATGAGTCACTTTTTTGGAGGATAGCATCAGCCATGCTGATGGAAGGCAGAGATGGATCTCTCAGATTATTAACGGAGAGCAGGTTAGTTTTGGAGGTGTTAAAATTGACAAGCCATCTTTTGCCCCAGTTAACAAGAGTCTTGAGGTCACTTTGTACATTGACTGCCATTTTGACCTTGACTGACTGATCAGCCTTACTATTGAGGCAGGAGTAAATGGTAGTATCGTCAGCGTAGATGCCAAGTTAAGAGCTGATGTCATCAGGGAGGTTGTTAATGAAGATTAAAAACAGCATAGGATCAAGGATAGAGCCCTGGGGGAAACCTGCATTAGTACAAAAGGATGTAGGACAACATTCATTTCACAATTTGAAAGGAAAGACTGGATGTGCCCAGAGATACCATAGTTTTTCAGCTTGTGGAGAAGACCTGAATGCCAGACCCTGTCAAGTGCTTTTAAGATATCTAATGCTACAACCCGAGTTTCACAATTTTTATCTAGCACATGACATATTCTTTCCTTAATTAATTAGTTGATCTGAAGAAATGAAAGCCATATTGCTTGTCTGAGAAAAGGCCCTATAATGAGAGAATACAAACCAATTCAGTATTGATTAGGACCACTATGAGTTACCCAAAAAGAGGCAAAAGGCTTATAGGCCAATAATTGGATAGGTCAGATGGTTCACCAGTGTTCTTAAAAACTGAAACAACACACAATGACTTCCAGCAAGCTGCAAAGCAAGAGCGTGTGTGACATTTATTATACAGTTTAGAGAGAACAGGAACTAGTTCAGGAGCACACTTCTTTATGACTATAACAGGGATACCATTGGGTCCATGTGCTTTGTGGGGATCAAGGTTAGAGATGATACCAGAAACAATGGAAAGGGTTATATTCATATCACTCAACAGAGAATCAGTTCTAAGTGGAAGGTCAGGCAGGGATACTCCAGGTGAGTCAAGAGAAGAGTTTGAAGAGAAGTTATGAGCAAAGCATTCAGCTTTATCAGCAGAAGATGATAACACCTCAAATCAATTGAAGAGGAACAGAGACCTTGCACTTATCTAGTACCCTATTACAGAGATGCCAGTAGTCACAAGCTCTTTTCCTGTTAACCAGGAGTTGTTCCCAGATAGAAAGGGAAATTAATCTATTTTTATTTCATGAAAATTTTAATTCAATGACAGGCCTAAAAAAATTTTGATAAAATCTTAAAAATATTTAAAAAATAATTTTAATTATTACCAAAATAATTTTTAAAAATTCAATAAAACTTATAATTATCTGATTTTTTTATAGTTTAAAAATTAAATGTTTTTTTCTGAGAGAGAGGGAAATGTATCATTTCAGTCTCTTCTTTCAAAATCAGTCATATTGTATGTATATTTGTACATGCATGTCAGTCATACACATTAATGCTATATACATTATATATACCTAAATTAAAACAGACAGCTTTTTCAAAAATAATTTTGGGAATTGAAGGAGAAAGGTTTGAGTCCTCAGATTATTTGGAAGGTTATAGGTTCCAAATGTACTCCAAATAGTCTTAGAGATAGGTGTGACTTATGTTTAGAAGAACAAATTAGAATAATAAAATACAATAATCAAAGTCAACTATTGAATCAGAGGAATGAATTAGTATTAAAATGTCAACATAAAAACAAATTCAAATTTTCATAATATCAGTTTAACTTAATTAGCTACTATATTTCCATAATATTCACTCCCCTTTAACTCTTCAAATGTCAAATGTATAACTAATTCTAATTTATATACTCCCCCTCTTTACACTATATTAATTAAAATTTATAAACTTTTCCCCTTAAGATCTCCCCAAGTCTCTTTCCTTTAATCACTTACATCCTTTTATCTATATAGTTTGAAGAGAATTTATGGGCAAAGCATTCAGCTTTATCAGCAGATGATGATAACACCTCAAACTGATTGAAGTGGATGGAGAATAAAGACCTTGCACTTATTTAGTATCCTATTACAGAGATGCCAGTAGTCACAAGAGCCAAAGTTTTTAGAGACTACACAGTGCTTCATTCTTTTAGCAAACAGGGATTTAGCTTCTTTGAGGACTTGCTTCCATTTGTTATGATCAGTAGCAAATAGGCACCTCTTATGATGAGAGCTGTCACACTGGTATAGCAGGAAATAGTGGTTCCTATGTGCTGCTATGGCGGCTAAGCATGTTGGTGTGGACTATGGTGAGGATTGTGGTTTCACCTGGATTAAAGCCTCCATGCTGGATTTGACCCAAAAAGAAACCTCAGTTGCACAATTTTCAATTGGGAGGTTGAAGATATCAGTCCAAGGGGCGTCACAAAGAAAATCCCGGAATGAGTCCCAGTCAGCATGCTGGAAATAGGTCTTATGGATAGGTGGTTCCTGTTTAATGGATGCTTGGAAGGAGATATCAAGGGCTACCACAGAGTGGTCCAAGTTACCAAAAGGGCACGACTGCAAAGGTTGGCAAGAGTGAGAAAAAAATAGATCCAATAGAGAAGCATATTGCTTTGTTTGGCTAGGGAAATGAATAAGGAAGTCCATGATTTGAGTGAAAGACTGGGCAATGGAAAAATTTAATGTCTATATGGCAACAACATCAATACTTTCAGAATGTTTCAGCCACATGTCATGGGGAGAATTAAAGTCACAGAAGACAAAAATATTTACAGATGGAAGGATGGAAAGTGCTTTTCTGTACTGTCAGCTATTGTGTTTTGTCTGATGATATTGCTAAGTATTTAAAGATTCTTGATCCTATACAAGGAAGAACCTGTTATTGGTCCTGACTTGGCATCTCAGCTTCAGTTACTATCCCACTGTTATATCACTTTTATCAAAAGACTTTCATGGTAATTGTTCTAATAAACATACCACTAGGGTACCTAGATTTTATAAATTTAGGCACAGTACTAGAATGGTGGCAAGGTCTCATCATTTTGCAGTTTTAAATTGCGAGATGTGACAATAAGTCCTCTGCTGTTTCTTCTCTCATACTGATCTCTTGCATTTAATACAAAAGAATTTACATATGAAATGGAAGAATACAGTTCTTTACCGTTCCTTGATATGAAGCTAAACTGTGTTAACAATAGTTTAAAATTGATGTCTACTGGAAATCAACCAACAAAAACAACTTCATAAATTTTTATTCTCATCATAACAACAAAATAGAATCCAGTATAATTATCAGAGTCCACCAAAGAGCACCTAAAATTTGAAGCCCTCAATATTTACATGAAGGGGAGAAATACATTGAAAAAAAACTTTCAAGATTCTTCAATACCCTAATTATTTTATATTCAATGTGAAATAAAAAGGCTTATAAAATATTCCCAAATAGAAAATGGACCCTCCTGATAAACCCAATGAATCCAAAAAATATCGTCCTACCAACACATTGTCACATCAACAACTGAAAGAAACTTACCTAAATACAAGATAAAATTTATTGCTACTACATCTAAAACAATAAAAGACTTAGTCAATACTAAACAAAACAATATAAGCTAAAAGTTGAAGGAGGGATTTACCTGTAATAATTTTCACAAAATATACATAAGAGAAATATCAAAGAATCTAAAAAGATTATATAAACACAAAAGGACATTTTACAAAACAATACATCAATTGTGTTGCTGATCACAATTTTGATATGAAAAATGCTACTCAGATCGAAAGAGAAAACAATTCACTATGATGAAAATGTCTAGAGAGTGCCTTGATTGTAAGGTCATCTACAATAAATGTGTGCCCTGGCTCTTAAAACATTTCACCATTCCTGGCAGAACTTTTATTATCACAGTGTGGGATACCTACTAAAAAAAGTGATGGAAACAAGAAGGAAATGCATTTAAATGAAATTGGATGAATTATGTACAAAAAAAATTTTTTAATTTTAAAATTTCCAGATTTCCCTCACACCAACATAACTAATTTAGTCCGATGAAGTCCTAAAAGACGAAATGCATCACATGAAAAGATTTTTCCACTTTGTCATACATTTTTCCCCTGTATCGTTTTTGACATATAAAAGTTTATTAATATTGATAGTAAAATATGTGTGTGTGTGTGTATATATATATATATATATATATATATATGGGCATTTTGGATAAGTGTATATATGCATATGTAAAGGCAATGTGTATATATGTATATATATATATATATATATATATATATATGCGTGTGTATGAATATGTATGTGTATGGGTGTATGTAAGTTTAGCTAGGTATTTTGTGTGTATATATATATATATATATGTAGAGTGTTTTGATATAAAATTGCATTTGGTCTGTATATGTATATGTTTATAGGTATATAGATGTAAATATTTGAGAGTTAATATTTTAATATGTGTGAATATATGTAAAATATAGTAATATAAATACATATAAAGATGTGTTTTTATATGCTTATTTATATAGATATGTATAGAAAGTATTCAATGGAAGGACATAAAGTCATTTTATTGAAGTTTTAATATTACTTTTATTAATATTTAACCTCACTTTCTCTTTAATATTTCTAATTAGAATTGTGAGATTAAATGTTTTATCATCTGGAGATATTTTCATTTTAAATTGAGAATTTAATTTAAATTTAAATAAATTATTGATAGTAAAATATTAAAATTAGAAATATTTGTTTGGATATTTAAACACTTAAGTCATCATCTAACGTTAAACATTAATTGTGAAATTAAAGAAAAATTTAAATAAAATTAAATGTAAATATATGTAATTATTTGTAAATGTATGTGTATGTATTTATGTATGAATATGTATAGGTACCTGTGTCTATCGATACATGTGTGTGTGCCTAGATGTGTAATTGCATATGTAAATGAACGTATGTACATGTAGGATTTGCATAAATGTATATGTGGTATATATAAGAAAAAAACAAAATCTTTAATATTACCTTCAAATATTTAAATTTCGAAACCTAAACTTTAAGTAAGAAAGATTACCCATCTAAAAATAATTACAAATTACATTCATGAATTAGATTCAAACTGATAAAGATGTTACCTTAACTGTCTTTTACAACATTAAAAGAGTACTATTGGTCGGGTAAACAAACTGTTATAGTTTAAAACTTTTTTTAATGTGTTCTCTATGAATGTGTTAATAAATACAGTATTTAACTTATATTAAATCCCTAAATTATTTGTAAAAAAGTTAAATATTTAAATTGCTAGCAAGCATCAAATTAATTTCATTGCGTTTTCTTGACATCTAAATTCCTATCAAACATTAAAATCTATTTTTTACATAAATTGCTAAAACTTACCAACCATCTCGTCAATATTTAAAACCCATTTACAGCCTCTTTCTCTTTACTTCCCTCTCCCTCTTCTTTCTTTTGCCTTTTTCCCCCTCCCATTTCAATATATCACTTCAGTTAAACTAACCATTTAAATAGGTCAAGGTGGTCTGGTCACTCCTCCTCCCCCAATACTGAGTATGATTGAGAGAGATATTAATTTAAACCCTCCCTAAACTCTACTATGTCTCTCTAACTACTCCTATTACACACTCTGTTAAATTACAAAAACTTACACTACCCATCAATTTTCATTTCATTTTTTGGACATGATTTTTGACATGATAGTTTTAATTGCTTCCTATAGGTCTTCTTTGCTGTTATATTGTTTACCACCTTCAAATAATTTTATCTTCACAATTGACCATAGATTTTTGATCAGATTCAGATCAGGACTTGATGGTAGTCATTCCATAATCTTCTCTCCTGTAAATCTTTTATGTTCAAAGAATTCACAAGTAAGAATAGACACGTGAGAAGGAGCATTGCCATGCATAAATGCACACTTCACTTTGAAACTGTGAGACTGGGACTTGTACCATGCAAAGAAAGTCTTGTTCATAAAATTGCAATACTTAGTAGTGTTCAGTTATAACTCCTTCATTGACTTTGAATGGTTCAATAATGGTTTGGTCAACAATTCCAGCCCATATAACACTACCACTTCCTTGTTGCCTTCTTTTAGGCACAGGCATGTCTGAACTGGATAAAATCCATCCTTTGGCTCATCCATCAAATGTCACTTGAGATTCGTTCATGAAAATTACTTTAGAAAAGTCAATTTTAATGCATTTCTTGGCCCAATTTTAATACTTTAAAATATTTGCTTTAGTGAGAAAAAGGATGCCTGGGAGATTTTTTTTTTTTTACAGATCCCAATTCACAAAATATTCTACAAATTTCATCCTTGAATCCTTCAATTCCAACCATTTCAAAGAACTGAACATTGGTCAAAAGTAGTTGTTTCACTATAACTCACTTTAGTTTACGTTCATCTAAAGGAAGTAAGTTCTTAAAGCCATTTTCCTTGCTTTGAGTTCTCAACTTATATTTTAAACAACCTTCTTTATTGTTCAATGATCTCTTTAATTTGGACATAACCTCACTCAGTAACTCGGATATAAGAGACCCTGATATAAGAGAAACCCGGATATAAGAGAGATTTTCTCTGGTCCCAAATTAGAGCCTTTGTTAATGTATATAAAATAGACCAAACCCGGATATAAGAGAGATTTTCTCTGGTCCCAAATTAGAGCCTGTGTTAATGTATATAAAATAGACCAAACCCGGATATAAGAGAGATTTTCTCTGGTCCCAAATTAGAGCCTTTGTTAATGTATATAAAATAGACCAAACCCGGATATAAGAGAGATTTTCTCTGGTCCCAAATTAGAGCCTTTGTTAATGTATATAAAATAGACCAAACCCGGATATAAGAGAGATTTTCTCTGGTCCCAAATTAGAGCCTTTGTTAATGTATATAAAATAGACCAAACCCGGATATAAGAGATTTTCTCTGGTCCCAAATTAGAGCCTTTGTTAATGTATATAAAATAGACCAAACCCGGATATAAGAGAGATTTTCTCTGGTCCCAAATTAGAGCCTGTGTTAATGTATATAAAATAGACCAAACCCGGATATAAGAGAGATTTTCTCTGGTCCCAAATTAGAGCCTTTGTTAATGTATATAAAATAGACCAAACCCGGATATAAGAGACTTTTCTCCGGTCCTGACATTAGAGCTTATATCCGGGTTACATAAATTATGGACAAAAAAATAAAAATGAATTTTTTTATTACATTTCAGAAGTCTGAAACTAATATCAGTTTAATCTGCATGCTAACTTCAGTCAGTTATTTTAATTCCGGGTGCAAACTGACCATTATAAAATGGCAGAAAATTTAGTTAAATATTTTACTAAAACCAAAAAAGGATAGTTTTTTAATACATTTAAGAATATTCTGAAAGTAATTGAGGTTTATTTGATTTGCATAATATCTTCAGACATGTTATATTTATATAAATATATATATATATATTCACACAATCTATGTTTTATATATATACACACAAACATCTATGTTTTTTACATATATATATATTTTACACACACACACATCTATGTATATATATATATATATATAAGAATACTTTTTTTTATATATATATATATACACACACATTTGCATTTTATTTATATATATATATATATACACACATCTATATTTATATATATATATATATATATATATATATATATATATATATATATATATATATATACACATCTATGTTTTATATATATATATATATATATATATATATACACACATCTATGTTTATATATATATATATATATATATATATATATATATATATATATATATATACACACACATATATATACACACACATATATATATATATATATATATATATATACACACATCTATTTATATATATATATATATATACACACATATATATACACACACATATATATATATATATATATATATATATATATATATACACACACATCTATGTTTATATATATATATATATATATATATACACACACATCTATGTTTTATATATATATATATATATATATATATATATATATATACACACATCTATGTTTATATATATATATATATATATACATCTATGTTTATATATATATATATATATATATATATATATATACACACACATCTATGTTTTATATATATATATATATATATATATATATATATATATACATACATCCATCTATGTTTTTATATATATATATATATATATATATGTGTGTGTGTATCTTTTGAAGGTATCTGCAATTTGGAAAATTGCATATGTTAAGCTAGCATTTTTCTAAAAAAAAATATTAATGATAAAATATAAATAGAAATACCCTCTGAGAGTTGGGAACAGAGACTTTACAATCACCAGCATTCCTTCTGCAATCCTTTTTTAAGATACCAAACTGCTCTCTCCAAACATTATTAGAAACTTAAAGATGGAGGCTTCACCCAACAAATTAAATGGGGTAGCATTTTTCAGTCTCAGACTCCCAACCACTTTTGGTTCAAATGCAATCTATGCATACAAGAGAAAATTATAATGATTAGATATAAAAATGTTGACCAATTATTTAAACAATGGAACAAACTTATCTTCAATTGTAGACACAAGAACAGATTTAAAATTTCCTAAAAACATTGATTTTGGGGAATATACACTTGAAGTGTTGATTCTGTTTTATATGGGTACTAACATGTATGCATACATGTATTCACATTTCAGTATATGGTCATTTATGTGATTTTCTTGCCTACATCAGTTATAATTTTAAATTATTAATTTTTGATATTATCTTTATTATTTTTATCCTTATCTATATTTTTATTAAATTATTCTTTAAATTTTCTCCTTTATTTATCTCTTGATGTATTTATTAATTTATTTTTTGTATTATTTAAATTTTTTATTTTATTTTATGTATTATATTTTATTGATGTTGGATATTATTATTATTATTAATTTGAAATTGTGATGCTTATAATGCAATGATGAGTTTTTGCAGTCTGAAATGACATGACTATTAGACATATTAATGTATCTATTTTAATTCTGGTCACACCCTCCCTTACCCTGTATATTAATTTGTTCAGCCCTTTAAAAAAAATTGTTTCTAGGTTAACCTATCAACTTGTATTTATTTCTTCCTTCTTTCCTATTTTTTCTTTTCGTTCCCTCTCCCCCTCCCCCAAAATGAAAAAAAAAATAATTTAATACTGAAATTTTTATTTTTATTTCTTTCTCTTTTAATATAAATTTTTTTCCTTTTTCTTTCCTCTCCCTTTTGTCTAGACAAGTTGATTTCATCTCTAAAAAACCCTTCAGTCTGAAGAGATGAATATTTCAATAGATTCATGAAATAAATTATAACCAAAATGGATTTTTAAGGATTGTCTTTATTATTATATTGCTCTGTTACTTACTCTCTTTGGATTCATGTCCCCCTTGGAATTATCCCTACCTATTGGTGTATATATATATATATATATATATATATATATATATATAGTGTGTGTAGATTTATGCTTATATATATATATATATATACACACATACATACATACATACATACACACAGGGTGCGATGAGTAAACTGTCACCGTTTTATGTTTGTTTTAGCTGACTGCACAGTATCGAAGGGTCAGCTGGACACTGTGGGAAAAACTGTAGGATGACATAATTCACTCCACCTAATATTTGGAGAAAGGCATGCTGCACTACTTTGCATTTGTGCCAGAAGCTTCAATACAAATATTTTAGAGTATTTGTGCGTCAATCTGAAGACTGTACTGGGGATTCAGCAAGAGCGGAATGTGTCTAATATTGATTATAAAACTGTTTGTGGTGATCACTAGTGATGACAACATTATACCGCCATTGTTCTTTCCAGATCACAGAGGCCTACATCAAGTGCCTTAAGGAGGTAGTGCTGCTGGAAGATCTTATGTCTGGCAACAGGATTCTGCACCATACCACACAAGCAGGAGAACACAGTCATGGCTGTCAGACAATTTCTGTAACCACATCACCCCTTAAATCTAGCCATCTAATTCCCCAGACTGCAAACCCCTTGATTATTATGTGTGGGGCACAGTTGCATGAGAGACCAATAAAACTCCTTGTAAGACTAAAGATGAACTGAAGACAAGGGTTACGGCAGCATTCACCAACTTAAACAAGGAGACAATCCAGAAGAGTTGCAGGAAGTTCCTAAGTCGTCTGGAGGCAGTGGTTGAAGCCAATGGCAATCTCATTGAATTAATTTACTTAATTTAGTATTTCATGATATTTTTGTGCAATTTTGGTAAATACATCTCTTAAAATGAGTTATTTTCATTTTTCTGTAATTTAGATGACAATTTATTCATCACATCCTGTATATATGTAGATATAATAAGCTGATGAAAGAAATTTAGGAGATTAGTCAAAACAGCAATGATAATAAAAAATATTAATATTTATTTTATATTCTTCAGCCTTCAGAAGCCTAATGAGAAAAGATGTTCAAATTTGGATTTTACTGGGCATGTTTTACATGAATGATGCAATCTTGCAGTTTTGTTTGCCATGATTTGGGCTGTGGAGGCTTTGTAAATTGCTTTCAAATAAAAACTGTATTTATTGATTATGCCCAAATTTTAAATGTAGAATGTGTAAACTGATCTTAAAAATGTCTTTACTATCATATGTGTGTGTAGTAATAGATATACTTGAGGGACATGAGTTGAATCTTAAGTGTGGTCATTGATAATTAGTTTTGCTTTAATAGCCAAATTGACAAGTGTTTTGTACTTTGGCCACACTATCAGAACACCTCCTGCAAAATTCATGGTGTGATTGTGAGCATAAGATAGGAGGTGATTTGCAACGACTGTTGCATTGAGAGAACAATACAAGTAGAGACAATGTGATATACAAACCCATTGTTTCCAAAGGAAAAGCCATGATAATGTTTAGACTTTGCCCCTAGTTGCCATATTGTTATTATGCTTCTCTCATTCTAGTTAACTGCTTCTTAAAACACAACAGCTAAGTTTTAGTGTCATTAACCTTTGTTGTCTGTGAGGTTCCTTTTTGCTTCTCAGAAAAGCATAAAGCAAGTTTGATTATTTGTCCTATTTGGATTTCCTTTATTATATTAAGTGAATCATAATTATTGACTTGTTTCATTCCCTTCAAATATATCTGCTTCAATTGGCATCCATAGGAATTGAGAAAGCTATGTATTTCTTTTGGGATCACTGGTTGGTGTTTGAATCTAGGTAGAGACTGATTTTCTATGTTAATTTTCATCGTGCAATTTCTGAAGCTGATATTTGCAATGTTCATATCTGGTCTTAGTCTTTTGCTGAGTAAACAATACAGAAAGGGTACAAAAAGAGATGAATTATCACAATGTTTCAGCTGTTGTACCCTCCTGTGTATATTGATCTTTGTAACCTACAGGGAATTCTGAACTGAACCCTGCAGGTTACCAAGATCAATATACACCAGAGGGTGCAACAGCTGATACATTGTGATAATTCATTTCTTTTTGTAATCTATGGGAATAGACTGTTCTCATTCCACTGTGTCTAGGGATATATTGTTTAGTTATAATTTTTGGTACTGCTCACTTATTGTTCACCCTGTTTTCACTGAGTCCAGTGATTGAACTCACAATTGTTGTGTTACCAAATTCACAAATACTTTAATCCTTTAGGATAATTCTCTGTGGAAACCTGGAGACTTAAACCTAACCTGACTGCTTGCTGCTGAGTGCTACTGTTGTTGTTTGTCAAGCCTGACAAACAGCATTTGGTGACAATAATTTGTCCTAACAGCAACAAAGATGACAATAGTCTGAATGTAAATTGCATAAATAAATTAAAGTGCTATATATTGCAATACATATCTACATGTGTGCCATCTTTGCATATTTGTATGCCATGTACTATTGTGTTCAGAAAAAAATCTCATTTGCTGGAGGTTAAAGGCACCCCCAGAGAGGAAACAAAATATGCTGTATCTCTAAATCTTCCTATGAGTAAAAGAGAAAAAAAGGATACATTGTACCTTTTTCTTCTATACTATTTCTGCCATTCACCAGTTGATAGCAGAAGTTCTTTGGCTGACAAGTGGGATAATCCCACAAATACATATTTCTGAAGTAGAATGTTTAGAGTATTTTTTTATGCACCATTTCCCTTTATGACATGGATAACCATGGCTCTACATAACTCCCTTTTCAATAACTTGTAGTAAACAAAACAAGATCTAGATTTAAAATTCAAATGCTAAGCACTGACTTTGGGTCAAGAGTGTATTGATCTTGTTAGAAATTCAAAAGACTCGAATTTACAAACTTTACTTAACACACACGCAAAAGCAAATCCAAAACAAAACTTGTGAAATTTCACAACTTGATGCAAAATGTTTTTCAGCCAATAGAAAACTAGGAAATATTTAAAAATGAAATTCAAATAATCATCAATTCTCAGAAACAAATTCTTTTATGGACCTTTTCATGAGTCGACACGAAGTTTGTTCGTTGTCCAATGGAAAGGCCCAAATCATATCCAGGAGTGAATTCCCAAATGACCTTTTCAAGCCCCACAAACAAAATAAAAGACGCGCAAGTTCACCTGTCACCAGAGAGAAGGAGATGAGTGTATTAACATGTCCCTTGACAAACATTATTATTATCTCTACCATTTCTCCCTCACCTCTTTTATACTTGATAAATGAACGGAACATTTTAAGACTGAGCAATTACTTCAAAGACATTCCTACCCTACTATAATGCTCATACATACATCCACACATACGTTCCTATCTATGTACACATAAACACATTATTTCAAGGACTACAATGTGACGAACATCTTGACGACCTTGTATCAACCAAAATACATTAATTTTATTTGTAGAGACCTTAATTGATTTATATGTATATAAATTTGTTGTTTCACTTTACAATATGATTTTCTTGTTTTATACCCCTCTAATGGTGGGCTATCTAACTAACAAGGCCAAATCAAACTAATCTATTTCAACACTCATGCACTTCACTATAACTGATAACCCACTATAACTTTCAACACTTTACTATACTTATTTGTCCTTCTTCACCCATCCATTAAATTCAAACACCTTAAGTTGGTTTCACTGTTTCCCCATGCTTCTCTTGTTTAAAATTGTTCTAGGATAAGAAAATAAAACCAATAAATTTAATAATAATAAAGAATAAAAAAAGGAATTAATTTTCCCATGATACAAGTAATAAAGAAACTGGAAAGGGTTTCTGATCACCTGTACGAATTTATGACCCCTACTTCTGGAAAAAACAGGATCTTCCTCTTTTCCACTTTCCAACAATGGCATTCAGATGTGTTTTGGCAGTCCTAACTCATTAAGTAATTTAATCATTCTAACTCAGTGCAAGGCTGGCTTGAGATTGACCATTTTTGACAGTTCTTTCAAATTTTATAGGAAACCGAAATTATGAATTGGAGACACCAAAATCAAACAAGGAAAAAATTTAAATATCTGAGAAGTGTTTTAACAGTGGACAGAAAAGACCAAAATCTAAAGGTGCATTAGGATAGTGAAAGATGCCTTCCAAAAGTTAAGCAAAGTATTAAGAAATAGGAAAATTATATTGGGAACAGAAAGAAGAGTAATGAACTGCTATGTAATATCAGTCCTCCTATATATCGGTGAATCATGGACAATCTCTTCAAAGATGGAGAAGAGACTTGAAATAACAAAAATGTAGTTCTACAGAAGGATGCTGAGAATATCAAAGACCAAATATGTACAATGGAGTTTTAGAGAAAATGGAAACAAAAAAGAAACCTAGTTAATATCAGGAAGATATAGTTGAAATTTCTATGGCAAATAATAAGGAAAGAGGGTTGGAAAATTTAATACTCATAGGACAGATTAAAGGCAAGAAAGACAGAGGAAAACAACACACAAACAACCTACCTATCTAGCTTGAGTAAATGGATGGTGGGACAACGTTTAGGAGAGATAACAAAAACACAAATTTTATTAAGAGCTACAAAGAACAGGAAATTGTGGAGAGCCATGATCGCCAACGTTTTGATGGGATACAGCACATAGAAGACATATCAAAGAGTTGTTTTAGTTTTCCTTCTGTGTCTATCATTAACACATTGTCATCTGTGTATCTTTTGTTGTCTACCATTATCAAAAACCTGCCACATTTATTATTTATGAATGTTTCAATATGACGATTCATAATAATCTATGCATATTATCCTTCATTTTAAAGAGTAAATATTTTGCTACATGCCAAAGAAAACCACGGGAGTCTGTATCATGTAGTAACACACACAGAGTTCAAAACACCAACACCAGTAGGATGTGGGGTCCTGCTGACCCTTACATGTGTCACAGTCCTGGATTGATGATGTGACCACATGTAAAAATAAATTATGAAAATAAATTATTTAAAAAAAAAAATGAAAAATAAAGCATTTGCTTTCCTTATAAGCCTGCATCTCTTTCTTTCTCTACTAATGAGAAGAAAACTTCAAAAGAAAGAAAAAATACTTAACTGCTGTTAAACAGAACTTTGCTAGTACAAGGTTTCATTATAGTTTATTATGATCTGAAATCTACCAAAATAACTGTAAGTGATCTTGGATTGCAAAGGAAATATTTGTCACAGATTATTTCCACAACGCAGAGAACAAATCACTGTAAGTTCAGACTCGAATATTGGGGGCAGAAAGAAATGCCGAAAACTCGATTTGCAGGTACTATCTCACAAATCACAATGCATGCAACCAGTCAGAAAAATAACTCACTCTCTGACAAACGCGGTGGCCAAAATACACAAATTTCCCCCCCACCCCAATTCGCGAACACCAACTGCTTTTATTGGCCGAGCATTTTTTTCATTCATCGACAACTGGGAGAGGACGCCCAATTTTTGCATATCAAAATACTTTTACAGTGACTCCTGCAATGGACTTGTTTTTAATTTACATATTCCATCTTCAGCATGTCATGCGGAATATGTGCACTTTTTTTGGTAAGTAATTTTCTTTATCACCACTTTTTCCATCGTAGGATACACGTGATGCACTGTCACATTTTTGGCACTTGTTTCTTTGCTATAACAACACAGGCTCCACTACTATAAAAAGAAAGAGAAAGGAACACTAGAAAATAAATAAAAATTTTATAGTCAATCAAAAGAACAAAGAGGCTTTTGATGTTAGCCGAAATCAAACTCCATGCCAAGTGGTCTGAAGCCTTTCAAAATTGTGTATAAAAAGAGACACCAAAGGACAAAATTTTGGAGATGGTCAGAAACCAGCCCAGGAACGCTGCATAAAGAATTATGCTGTCATGTGCTTAAGATATTTTTCTGCCCCTTTTTGAGGGACAATAATACAAAGTAGATTTGCACTGCAACATGTTCCCAAAGTAACGACACTCCTGACAACAAGATGATAACTACTATCAAAGTTCAATTCATAATCTAACAATTAATCCATCAAATCAAATCTTGCTAACCAGGTTTATAAAGGCTTATCCCAAATGAAATCAAATAAATATTGTTTTTTATTTCTTTGATTCTGTTCCTCTATATCAAAGTGTTCTGAATTTTCCAATAAACATTACCTTCTGACATTTCTCCACACTCCCACATATATAGGATCCAGCAGGACTGTCCAATCAAAGCTCGTCTCCCTGATGCCTCAATGGGAGATTGAGAGCTTTTAGCCTTTTTTTGCTTCCAAGAAGTGGACAAGCAACATGCAACCAACTGTTGCTTTCTTCTGAGACCACATGGCAGATCTTTAGGAAGAATTCCTATTGTCTTATATCTTACAGAAGATTCACAAAAAGGTAAAAATCTTTGTATGTTTATTATTGTTTCTCAATTCAATAAATGTTATATTTGATATATGTTTTAGAGTATTCTTATTCTTACTCATTATGTCTGCTAACATTATAATAAGGTGCTTCTTCTTGAATGATTTCTGGTAAATCACAGGAGTTGACTTTTACTACACAAACTGGTTGTGACATACAATCACCTACAATATTCTTGCTAGCTGTAGTATGTGCTTTTTCAGTGATACATTCTGTAAGAATTAACAGGTGTCATTGTTGTCATCAGATTTTGAAGGGTTTAAAGTTTAAAAAGTACTGCACAGTGGTTCATTGTATGTCAGTAAAATCATATGGTGACCTTTAATTGAGTGACAAAAAATGAAGTAGAACTTTAAGAAAAATATCAACAGTTTGAAAAAAAAAAAATGCATTTGGTTTGGTTTATGGCATATCAACACTTCAATGGGTTATTTAATGCTGACAACATTTTTAGGATAGATTCGTATGAATAGAATATGTATTCTTTGGTTTAGATTAGTTTGGTTTATTTTGTTTTACAGCATATCAACCTCAATGTGTTATTTAATGCTGACTACATTTTTAGGATAGATTCGTATGAATAGAATATGTATTATTTGGTTTAGATTGGTTTGGTTTATTTTGTTTAACGACATATCAACCTCAATGGGTTATGTAATGCCAACAAAATTTTTAGGGTAGATTCGTATGAATAGAATATGTATTATTTGGTTTAGATTGGTTTGGTTTATTTTGTTTTACGGCATATCAACTTAAATGTGTTATTTAATGCCGACAACATTTTTAGGATAGATTTGTATGAATAGAGTATGTATTCTTTGGTTTAGATTGCTGGTAATATTTTTTTCCAAAAATATATTGTTAATAATATTTTTTTCCAAAAATATATTGTTAATAATATTTTTTTCCAAAAATATATTGTTAATAATATTTTTTTCCAAAAATGTATTGCTGGTAATATTTTTTCTCAAAATGTATTGCTGGTAAAAATCTTTCTAAAAAGTATTACTGGTATTAAAACCTATTTTTATAATTACATAGTGTTTTGACCCTTCTTGAGGGGTTAACTTTTTGCCCATAGCTGGGACCCTAACAGGTGCTACCACCCTGGATCAGCATGGACCTGGGAACACCAGAAATTAAGAGGTGGTTCCATGTTCCTCAAAACCTCCTGACCAAAGGCCTTGCTGTCAGATGTAGTTTATCGTCTTACCCAGGAAACAGACGTAGTTTATTGTGAAAACATTAGGAGAGGGTATCATAATACCAAGATTTGTTATTGATATCTATAATCTTAACAAAATTAGATTTGCAGATGACAAAGTGTTGATAGTAGACATAGAAAGGAAACTACAGAAGGTAGTAAAGGAAAGCAAGAAGAAAGGACTAAACTAAAATTGTAAGAAGGCAGAAGTGAACATCCCAACATGTAAATTATAAATTGGAGATGTGAAAATCAAGCATGCACAAATATTTTAATATCTGATAAGTGTTTTAGCAAAGGATGGGGAATGTAATGCCAAATCCAAAGTTTCACTGGGATAGCGAAAGATGCCTTTCAAAAGCTAAGCAGTACATTAAGAAACAAAAAAAATCATTAGAAACAAAGAATATAATATTTGTCCACTGATATGACAGTGAATGTTAGACAATTGTTACCACAGGGGAAGAAGAGACTTCAGACACCTGAAATGTGATTCTACAGAAGGATTCTTAGAATACCATGGACTGAACATAGAGCAAAAGGGAAGCAAAAAAAGACTTTTATACTTAGCATCAGGATTGGTTTGGTTTATGGCATATCAACCACAATGGGTTATATAATGCCGACAAAATTTCCTTTTTTTTTTCAAAAATCTATAGCTGGTAATTTTTTTTTAAAACTGTATAGTTTGGTTTGTTTTGTTGCTTATTAACCTCAATGCTGACAAGATTCTTATTTCTGGTAATATTTTCTTTTTGAAAATATTTATTGCTGATACTATTTTTTTTTTTTACAAAGTATTTATGGTATTAAAATCTATTTTTACACTTTAATAGTGTTTTGAGTTAAGTTGTGGGGTCAACTATTTGCCTACAGCTGGGACCCTAACAGGTGCTACCACTCCAGGTCAGGATGGACCTGGGAACACCAGCAATGAAGAGGTGGTTCCATGCTCTTCAAAACCTCCTGATCAGAGGCCTTGCTGTTGGACATAGTTTATTTTCTTACCCACACTTAGCATGAGGAAGAGATAATTGAAATTTCTAGAGCACGTAATGAGGAAAGAGGTTTAAAAAAATTGACATTAACAGGACAGTGAAGGCAAGAGGGACAAAGAAAAGCAGGGAATAACCTAACAAGCTTGTGCAAATGGTTAGTAGAACAGGGATGAAGAAAGATCACAAAAAGACAAACATTGCTAAAAGCTACAAAGGACAAGAAGTTGCCAACAACCATGATCATCAGGGGACATGCTCCAAAGAAGTAGAAGATATCTGTACCCCAGCATCATTTCTAGGGCATATAATGAGGAAAGAAAAAACAATACTCACAGGACATAATGAATACAAGAGGAACAGAGGAAAGCAGTGCATAACGCCTTCCTAACAAGCATGATTGTTATAGTGGAACACACCTATTCTATAGACTCTCCCACCTCTCCCTAATAGACTCTCCCACCTATAATAAGTAGGAGTAGTAGTAGTTGCTCAGTGAGTTGGTCAGTTAGTTGATGTCGGACGACCGTTAGTTGGATATTAAAGTATCAGCCACCACAAGTAGATTACTGCGTCATTACCTATTATATCAAGTTCCTAACGTTTTGTACGTCGGACCTATTTTAGGACTGACTTAGTACAAATACAAGCCTCCACTGTGAAACCACTACATAACACATGTGTAAATGGGTGGCAGGATAGAGATTAGGAGAGACAGTAAGAAGACAAACTTTACTAAGAGCTACAAAGGACAGGAAATTGTGGAGAACCATGATCACCTATTTCTAAAGGGACACATAGAAAAAGAAAAGAATTCTTCCAGTGGTTTGAAAGCTTAAAATAAAAATAAAAAAAAAAGATGATTCTCCCAGGATCTCTTTCATCCTTCCTTACTCTCAAATTTCCTTCTTCCTCTGTTGCAACCTTTCTCGTACAAAATGAACAAAATTTCTAGCTCCTATTTTTGGTCAAGTTTTATAGTTTTCCTTCCTCCTGCCCCCAATTTGTCAGGAAGTGTGAAAGAAGAAGCTGTTGGAGTAGAAGAGGTGGTTACATTTAACTGTTTTAACAGTGAAAGGGTGAGAACGAGCTGCTAAGCTATTAGCATGCTTAAATTCAGGCAGTTGGGGCACTAGTGAAAATAGCTTGTCAGAGCAGTTGCCATGAAAATATGTGTAGAAAAGACAGAGGGAAGACATCACATGTGAGAAAGTGACTGTAGTCAAGATGCCAGGTCAGGACCTATCACATTGCATATTCAGAGGATTCAAATTATTACTGAGATAAGATATTACTTCAGAAAGTTATTGCACAATACTATTAAAAGGAGTCTTTTTCCATATATAACAACAATTGGTAGATAATCTTTTAGATAGAGATTAGCACATTATTTGCAGTTTAAGAAATATTCTCATTTTTGTCAATCACAATGATTTGGGAAATTTGCCTTCTGATCTTTTTCAGGTGTTTGTCAATCTGGTTAACTCTTCAGGGAATTGCAAACAGTGCCATTTATCGAATCTTCAGGGATAGATTAAATAAATTCTGACAGATATGATACAATTGGGAATAAGTTTATAATAAAAAAACCTATCAAACTAAAAAATCTTTGGGCCATAAAACAAGTTTACACACATTAGCATTTTCATCAGAAAGTAAAAGTTTTTTTTTCATTTACAATAACCTAAGGTTCTAAATTAAAAAACATTAAAGCATTGATTGTAATGTTCTTGATATCAACCCAAGGATCAATGGTAGTTTCAAGTGGGTCGATAAATGTCTGGGAGGAAAAGTAGGTCGATAAATGAAGTAGGGGGGTGGAAGCTCCACCTGTAGAAATTATACAGACAGCTAACTTTCATTACTATCATTTTTCACGTGTGTACAAAGCACTCTTTAAGATTAGAGCCTCTTATATATTTTTCCACAGAAGTTTTACCAACAAGATTTACAGTTGTCATGCATTTATCCACACGTTGAACAAAACCTTACATGTTTGTTAAATTAGGGCAAGGGATGGCTTGTAAATTTTAACACTTCTAAAATGAAACTGCTATCTTTTAATCACCATAGAGAACCATTCTTGACCTCCAACAAGCATGGCTGATGCTAACCGCCAATATTTTGTCAGTTGCTAGGTCTACTGCTTGGAAATTTGGTTAATTTGTGCCAGACAATTTTTCCAACCAGAATCCATTTTGTACATTTATAAATCTGTCATTCAACTACAAAGTGTATATTGCCACCATGTTTGGTTTGGTTTGTTTTATGGCAAATCAACCTCAATGGTTCATTTAATGCCAATGATTTTTTTTCTTTCTGGTAATATTTTTGCTTTGTCAAAAATCTATTTCTGTTAATACTTTTTCTCAAAAATGTATAGCTGGCAACATTATTTTTTCAGAAACATTATCAGAGGCCTTGCTGTTGGATGTAGTTTATTGTCATACCCAGGATGTGGATGTAGTTTATCATCATACCCAGGACATGGATATATGTAGTCTGAGTGTTAACTATTTGCCCATAGCTGGGACCATAACAGGTGCTACCACCCTGGGTCAGGGTGGACCTGGGAACACCAGCAGTTAAGAGGTGGTTCCACACTCCTCAAAACCTCCTGATCAGAGGCCTTGCTGTTGGATGTAGTTTATCGTCTTAACCAGGATGTGGATGCAGTTTATCATCATACCCAGGACAGCCGTCATATCTGGTTTGGCACTCGTGCTATGTATCTTGAGATTCTTGACAAACTTCAAAGAATGGTCTGTAATTTTATTTGCTGTGAACAGTCATTTTCCCATTGTCATAATATGGTTTCCCTTCTATCTTTTCTATAAATATTTTAATGCCTCATTGTTCTAATGAGCAACTTCACTTTGGTACCTCGATGGCATGAATTTAAGTGTCTAACAAGATTGGTTACTAGGTCTTATAGTTTTACTGTTGAAATAGCTAGATGTAACTATGTCTTCTATCCGCATCGATTCTTTTCTAGCATTTCTCACCTGTGGAACTCTTTCCCTGTTTCTTGCTTCCCTGTCACCTATACTCTTTGAAAGATTCAAATGCAAAGCCAATTGCCATCTTCTCTCTTCTTGAATTCTGTTTTTTTATTATCCTTTCTTTTCACTAAAGTATTTTCATTCTATTTCAATCCAGTAGCTCTTGGCGTCTTAGTGGCATTATCGCCTTGCTTGGGGGTGAAATGATTAAAAAAAATGTGTTCATAAACATTGCTTGTCACACACATCCCTGCTGCTAATACCAGATTATCCTACTGCTGAACTATTCTCATATCCACTGTTTGGTCTCTGTAAATATTCTGCAAGAATTGACAAATGTACGCCCTTTTAAATCAGGCACCATTTTGCTACAGATAACTGCTGAACAACAACGCAAAAATATTGTGGATTATTGGGAGGAAGTTTTAATCCCTGCTATGATACTACCGATTCTGCCCATTATCTTGTGGGTCGACAGTGAAATAGGTGGCATTACTCTTGGAGCAATCTGGTTTTATTTTTACAAGTTTTATATTTATTTATTTCACTTTTTTTTTTAATTATTTAACTCAATGAAAAATAAACGATTACTTTTAATAACTTTTGCGGACTATAAATTAATAATTCCTTGCTGACCACCTTTCCATCTTCTTCCCATTGATCTCCCTTCCAACCCCACTCTCAAAGGAATACTTTCTCTTGTGTCTCCATGACAACTGAATCTCTTATTAAACTCTGCAACAATAAGGGGAGGAAGTGGCAACAAAGGGAGGAATTGACAAAATTTTCAAAGGCAAAAATTTCCAGTTCCATTGAAATCATATTTCATTCTTTTAATATTTTTATTAGAGTTTTCGCCTGCCATTCTTACAAACTGCACAAATATTTATTTCAAAAGAATTTTAACTTCTAGGTATTTACTAAGTATAGCTTAGATGTGACACAAGGCCACAAATATGGAGCACTTAGTAGCAAACTTGTTAACTATTACACCACATTGATGTGCCTAGAATTCTAACTTTTATACAATGCTGCATCATGTAACACAAGTCACAAGGAATGTCATTTTGCAAATGTCTGGAGTCTAAAAAGTTTTATAAATGAAAGACTTGCATATACGTTAAATCTGACAATATATATCCTACAAGTAATGAGATTTCAATGGCATCCATATCCATGAATGGAAGTTCTCCTGGATTTGTTAAAATGGATTTAGTGCACAATGACAGAAGTTAACCATCTAATCATTTACAAATTTCAAAAGATCTGTGTTGTGATATTATTTTCTTTCTTGATTTTCAGAAGTAACACGAGAGAATAACTTTTCAGTATGGAAGAAATCAACATAGACTTGAGATTTCTGGTAGAAATTCACTTGGTTTACTAGCAACAATAATGATTGATGAACTATTGTGTTTCTCAAATCTGCCTCAAGGATGTAAACCTATTGCATTCAAATTAAGACACTATAGTCAGGATGACTAGATGTTCATCAAGGCACAGACATCTCATTTATTATCAGAAGGTATCATCAAGCCAAGTTCGTCTCCATGGTCGGCCCACATGGTTGAGGCAATAAATTTACTTAAATGGTCACAACAAGTGATTTTGAATTGATTACTCTCAAGCTATTAACCAGGATATGGACCTAGATTCCCATCCATTAACAGGAATAGATGAAATGCTTTATGATCTAGCAATGTATTAATTTTTTTTTTTTATATATTTGACTTAAAGTGTACATCACACCAAATTGAAATCAAGGAATATGAGAAAAAGTTTATTGCTTTTGAGGCTAGTGTGAAATTGTATCTATTTTGTATGTTTCAGCTTGGTGTCATTAATGAAGGAGGTGCAATGGACAAATGAATTGAAGATGAAAATCTCAAAGATACCGTTCCATATCTCGATAATATTAATGTTGTAGAATCAACTCCAGCTGAGCATGATGAAAACAGCCAGAAGGTTGTAAATGTTATTCAAAGTTGAAAATTAACATTTAGCATATCTAAATCAATCATGTGTAATTTCAATCGTGTGTAATGTACTTGGGTTCTGTGTTGGTGAAATTAATACAAATCCTGATTCTGATCCTGACTGTCTAATCCAAGAACTGCAACTTCCCAAAAATGTGTGGTTGTTTCAAGATACATTTTAGGATTTTTAAATTATGTTAATTAGATTTCATTGAAAAAAATTAATCTTTGGTAAACAAAGATTTCTTCATTAAGTGAAGCAGAATTAGTCGCATTTAATTTCTTTAAGAAGCAACTTATGGATATTGTTCTATGTTGAGAGAGATGAGAAATTTCTATTTGTTGGGAAGTATAATATTTCTGATATTGCCATCATCATGGTAGTCTTAAACCAGGGTGGTCTTCCAGGGATTTTTATGTCTAATACTCCCCAGGGTTGTGAGTTATGTGAGCCAGCAATGGAGAAAGAGACTGTAGCCATTATTGAAGCTGTGTTGAAATGCAAACATTTCTTTGCTTAATGGCATTTTACTTTGATAACTGATCAGCATTCTGCAGTGTTTGTGCTGGATAGCCAAAGGTGAATTAAAATCAAGAATAGAAAAATACAAGAATGGAAGCTGAAGCTTATATCTTTTAGCTGCACAATACATTACCATTCTGGTAAACAGAAGGTTATTTCTGACACATTGACTTAAGGCATTTTGCTGTTTTGTTTCCCCTTAAATATAAAATTGCAGACATTCAACAGGAGTTGTTGCCATCCTGGAATCACTCAACTTGTACATTTTGTGCAATCAAGTAATCTCTCTTTCTGAACAGAGGATGTGAAGAAGTCATGTCCATCTTGTAAGGGCTGTGCATAATTGAAAACCATAGGTCTATTGTATAGCAGAAGGAACACCCATTAAAGCTATTCAAAGGGTCTTTAATGTCTGCAATCCATAATATATATATATATATATATATATATAATAAAATAGCATATATTTTATATACAAAGTGTTAATCATACCTTGAATCAATTAGCAATATTAATGCAGTTATTGGCAAAATCCCTTCACTAGTGGACATAATTATAAGTATTATACTACTAATAATCCACTGAATGATGAGATCCTTCTGTATAAAATGGATATGGTGTATTTTTTAATTTATCTAGTACTTTCAAAGACCTCTGTCTCCATCATCAGGCTGTATTTTTTTCCTTTAGAATCAAAACTGGAAGACGAAATACATGTGCTGCAGACCGAAAGATGTTTTTAAGAATGAGCTATTTATTAACCGTTGTGTAATGTTGGAGAGTGCAAGTCGTAACGCTAAAGTTCAAATATTTCAAGTGAGAATTTTTATATGAATTTTGTAATTTGGTAAATCCACGAATTTAACAAATTACAAAATTCATATAAAAATTCTTAATTTCCTCTACACAAAAACACAATATTCTTACTATCAGACAAGCAGTTCACACAGACAGGTCATTAACATGTGCCTCTATGAAAATTTCTTTTCTTTTTCAAGCCATAATAGTAACATTTATCTCTTAGCACTCAACCAAAATTGTAGGTAAAAAAAAACCTAGACACTTCTTATATTTTGTAAATTATCTGGACACTCATTACTCACATCTATATTACTCTATATTACATATATATCACATCTATATTACACTCATTACTCACATCTATAAAAAAAAAAAACATGAGAAATACTGTATACATTTTACTTATTCTTTATCTTATTGTCAGATTTCATCCATATTTGATCACGATTTGACCCCAAACTCACAATTTTACTTAGTATTTACTGTCACTTATGTCTCCAAGAAAACACAAGATAATAAATAACACATTTTGTTCTTTCTACATCTTGCTGTTTCTCATTTTTATGAGTATTTTGTGTGTGTGTGTGTGTGTGTGTGTGTGTGTGTGTGTGTGTGTGTGTGTGTGTGTGTGTGTGTGTGTGTGTGTGTGTGTGTGTGTGTGTGTGTGTGTGTATATACAAGTATTAGGAGTTTTGTAGCAGAACAGAAAAGGAGGATGAACTTGATGGCTACCTCTGATGAGGCTACCTGTCCTTGTCAATCAAAAAGACAATGCTTGGTGTGCTGCGTATGCAGGAGAGGATGGCCAGTGTGAACCAGAGAACATCCGCTTGTGAAAAATATGGTCATGGCAGTGGGCTGAGTGGTGCCTAGAATTTGTTTATGTAAATGATTCATTTCTTCCATAGCAAGATTACCATTGTTTCTGGGCTCAGTATAAACAGACCGATTTTCTGTTTCATCAATCCATAAGTTACAAGCATTACTAGCGTATGGAATGTTGTGATTCCGATTTCCTGTTTGTTTGTCCTCGCTTTCTGTGTCCTGGTTACATTTGATCTTAGTTTACACCATTCCTGTGTGGAGTTCTTCATTGCCTCTGCTAAAAACATGTCTCTGGTTTTGTTTTGTTGGTTTCCAGTGCTGCCATTCATTCTGTCCCTCCTCATTTGTCTTTCGGCAGAAGTAAAACAAACCTTCAGGTTTATAATTATTTAATCAGATTCTTATTGAATACACAGGCACTTTCATTTTGTATGTACATGTACCAAGACAGGTGCAAAAAAATGTCATTAAATACCATATAGATAAGGTACTATGATTACTTTATTTACATTATTCAGATTGTTATCCTCATCTTCACTGCCATATTCACAATGTTTTGGCCGTTTATCCTCAAGGAGACATGGCCTAGTGGATAAAGACATTGGTTAGATCCAGTGACTAGACCCAAAGAGTTGTGAGTTCAATACCAGGCCACAGCAGTGGTGAACCAAAACTTGGAGAGTTGACAATGGGAAATAACCGAGACATCCAAAAAAGGCATGGCACGTGGAACTAGAACAATTTTCCCCGGTGGATGATATAAAGTGTTCGGTTCCAAATTCCAATTGCCTGAAGAAAGCTGGAGTGTACAATGGCTGAAACATTGTGAATATAGCAATGAAGATGAGGATAACAGTCTGAATAATGTAAATAATGCAAGCAGTATTTTTACTTTACAATTAGATTAATGCCCTCATCTTTGATGTTACCACAATGTCTCAGCCTTTTTAAAGGATTGGTTTATTAATTTGGTGGCATAGTAATTGTGAATTCAATCAACAAATATGGGGACCTTAGACTAAGTAATATAACTAATAATTCAACATTCCATAAATGCAAAAAAAAGTTATTTTTAACCCTTTCACTGCTACTCATTTGCCCAGTGCTGCCCCCATCTGGCCAGCCATTTTTAAAGAAAATGCCAGTTTTCAACTTACATATTTTATTACACAGAAAACTGGTACCAGTGTGTTTTATAACATTCTATTTTCATGGATATACCTGGGAATGACTTACCATATCAGTAATGGGTATAAACATGATATCTTTTGAAGCATTGTCCTTTGTGATTTTACAATAGATGGTGCAACGGGACACTCATACCAGCAGTATGCAAAAAAAAAAAAAGTTTCCATATACTTAGCCAGCTGGAGCAAGATAAGAAAAACGAAGATCTCTGTAGTTAGCAGTGGAAGTGTTAAGTAACATTTAGCTATGATGGAATACATTTGAGTAAAAAAAAAAGAAGGAATTGCCAATTGGGTCCCTTTCAAAGAAAAAATTTCAACCTCTACTTTATTAAATTGAAAAAAAAAAAAAAAGTTGATTTTGTTTCTTAAATCAAGTAAAAAAAAAAAAACAAAAAAACAAAAAACCCTTCACCAACAAGACAAAAAAAAGTTATTTCAAGCAATGGAGTCAAAAAACTAATATCTTCAAAATCAAAATATGCCTAAATTTTCTCTAACCCAAGATGGCCAATTCGTCTTTGATATAAATACTTTATATAATTTTTGGAAGGAACCTTCTCAAAGTTATCAGTCTGCAGATGAAAACTATTTACTCCAGTCTCAATGGTATGTCTAATTGGTTTGGTAAGATCAAATTTGCAGCAGATTTAATTGTTCAGAAATTGATATGGCAGCTCAAAAACTAAACAAATTCCAAGTCCAAACTTGAAGATTCAGGGATAGAAAGAAATGTCAAAATCATGAATCACAGGTCCAATGTCAAAAAATCCCAAAATGGTCCAATGCAACAGTCACTCACATGTCAATGGATGAGGTAGAACCCAAAAAAAAACTGCCTCCCAGTTTGAAAACACCAACTGCTTTTATTGATGGAATCATTTTTTTTCATTAGTCAACGGTTGGAAGACAAACAATATTAGCATATCTGAAACCCCTACAACAGAAAAAAAACTTCCTCTTTCATCATGTTTAGATTGCAAGCTGACAGACTGGGTAGCAAAATAAAAGAACACCAACTGCTTTTATCAACAGAACAATTTTTTCATTGGTCAACAGTTGGAGAAGACAAACAATATTCGCATATCCGAGATGCATTTATGACAACACCTACAACAGACTTGTTTCTATACTTCCTCTTTCATCATGCCTTCATACATAGATTGCAAGCTGACAGAGCAAAATAACTCAAAATCAACAGAACAATTTTTTTTCAAGAACACCAACTGCTTTTATCAACAGAACAATTTTTTCATTGGTCAACAGTTGGAGAAGACAAACAATAACTAGCATATCTGAGATGCATTTATGACAAACACATACAACACACATACAACAGACTTGTTTCTATACTTCCTCTTTCATCATGCCTTCATACATAGATTGCAAGCTGACAGACTGGGTAGCAAAATAACTCAAGAACACCAACTGCTTTTATCAACAGAACAATTTTTTCATTGGTCAACAGTTGGAGAAGACAAACAATATTAGCATATCTGAGATGCATTTATGACAACACCTACAACAGACTTGTTTCTATACTTCCTCTTTCATCATGCCTTCATACATAGATTGCAAGCTGACAGACTGGGTAGCAAAATAACTCCAAAAACCAACTTTTATCAACAGAACAATTTTTCATTGGTCAACAGTTGGAGAAGACAAACAATATTAGCATATCTGAGATGCATTTTGACAACACCTACAACAGACTTGTTTCTTTTCCTCTTTCATCATGCCTTGGCAAGCTGACAGACAGGGTAAAAAATAACTCAAGAACACCAACTGCTTTTATCAACAGAACAATTTTTCATTGGTCAACAGTTGGAGAAGACAAACAATATTAGCATATCTGAGATGCATTTATGACAACACCTACAACAGACTTGTTTCTATACTTCCTCTTTCATCATGCCTTTACATAGATTGCAAGCTGACAGACTGGGTAGCAAAATAACTCAAGAACACCAACTGCTTTTATCAACAGAACAATTTTTCATTGGTCAACAGTTGGAGAAGACAAAAAAATTTGCATATCTGAGATGCATTTATGACAACACATACAACAGACTTCTTTATACTTCCTCTTTCATCATGCCTTCATACATAGATTTGACAGACTGGGTAGCAAAATAACTCAAGAACACCAACTGCTTTTATCAACAGAACAATTTTTTCATTGGTCAACAGTTATTCGCATATCCGAGATGCATTTTGGCAACATACAACAGACTTGTTTTTACTTCCTCTTTCATCATGCCTTCATACTAGATTGCAAGCTGACAGACTGGGTAGCAAAATAACTCAAGAACACCAACTGCTTTTATCAACAGAACAATTTTTCATTGGTCAACAGTTGGAGAAGACAAACAAATTAGCATATCTGAGATGCATTTATGACAACACATACAACAGACTTGTTTTTCTTCTCTTTCATCATGCCTTCATAGATTTGACAGACTGGGTAGCAAAATAACTCAAGAACACCAACTGCTTTTTATCAACAGAACAATTTTTTCATTGGTCAACAGTTGGAGAAGACAAACAATATTAGCATATCTGAGATGCATTTTGACAACACATACAACAGACTTGTTTCTATACTTCCTCTTTCATCATGCCTTCAACATAGATTTTAAGATACAAAAATAACTCAAGAACAAACTGCTTTTATCAACAGAACAATTTTTCATTGGTCAACAGTTGGAGAAGACAAACAATATTAGCATATCTGAGATGCATTTTGACAACACCTACAACAGACTTTTTCTTCTCCTCTTTCATCATTTCATACATCAGTGCAAGCTGACAGACTGGGTAGCAAAATAACTCAAGAACACCAACACCTTTTATCAACAGAACAATTTTTCATTGGTCAACAGTTCATATCTAGTGACAACACCTACAACAGACTTGTTTCTATACTGTTCATGCCTTCATACATAGATTGCAAGCTGACAGACAGGGTAGCAAAATCTCAAGAACACCAACTCCTTTTATCAACAGAACAATTTTTCATTGGTCAACAGTTGGAGAAAAAACAATATTGGCATATCTGAGATGCATTTATGACAACACCTACAACAGACTTGTTTCTATACTTCCTCTTTTATCATGCCTTCATACATAGATTGCAAGCTGACAGACTGGGGACAAGAACACCAACTGCTTTTATCAACAGAACAATTTTTTTCATTGGTCAACAGTTGGAGAAGACAAACAATATTTGCATATCTGAGATGCATTTATGACAACACATACAACAGACTTGTTTCTATACTTCCTCTTTCATCATGCCTTCATACATAGATTGCAAGCTGACAGACTGGGTAGCAAAATAACTCAAGAACACCAACTGCTTTTATCAACAGAACAATTTTTTCATTGGTCAACAGTTGGAGAAGACAAACAATATTCGCATATCTGAGATGCATTTATGACAACACCTACAACAGACTTGTTTCTATACTTCCTCTTTCATCATGCCTTCATACATAGATTGCAAGCTGACAGACTGGGTAGCAAAATAACTCAAGAACACCAACTGCTTTTATCAACAGAACAATTTTTTCATTGGTACAAACAATATTAGCATATCTGAGATGCATTTATGACAACACCTACAACAGATATACTTCCTCTTTCATCATGCCTTCATACATAGATTGCAAGCTGACAGACTGGGTAGCAAAATAACTCAAGAACACCAACTGCTTTTATCAACAGAACAATTTTTTCATTGGTCAACAGTTGGAGAAGACAAACAATATTAGCATATCTAATGCATAACCTACAACAGATATCTTTCTTTCATCATGCCTTTACATGATTGCAAGCTGACAGACTGGGAAGCAAAATTCAAGAACACCAACTGCTTTTATCAACAGAACAACAATTTTTCATTGGTCAACAGTTGGAAGACAAACAATATTCGCATATCTGAGATGCATTTATGACAACACCTACAACAGACTTGTTTCTATACTTCCTCTTTCATCATGCCTTCATACATAGATTTGACAGACTGGGAAGCAAAATAACTCAAGAACACCAACTGCTTTTATCAACAGAAAACAGTTGGAGAAGACAAACAAAAGCATATCTGAGATGCATTTATGATTACAACAGACTTGTTTCTATACTTCCTCTTTCATCATGCCTTCATACATAGATTGCAAGCACCAGACTGGGTAGCAAAATAACTCAAGAACACCAACTGCTTTTATCAACAGAACAATTTTTTCATTGGTCAACAGTTGGAGAAGACAAACAATATTAGCATATCCGAGATGCATTCATGGCCACAGCTGCCAATGACTTGTTTCTATTTTGATTATTTTGTCTTTTTCTAGTTGAGGTATGAGGTCGAAAAAAATAGATGACTTCCCAAAGTTCTTCAACACCAACTGCTTTTATTGCTGGAACAATTTTTTAAGTACAGTACTAGATTGGCAGATAGGTTTTATTTTACTGTTGAAATTGCTAGATGTAATCCATGTTTTATGCTAACAATTTCTTCTCTTGCACTTCTTACTTGTGGAAATATTTTCCAACTTCTTACTTTCTAATCAACTTTAATCTTCAAAATTTAAATACACTGTCAATTGTTATCTACTTCTTAGTTCCTGTTCTTTAACATTGTCACACCTTAATAATGTTTTTTCTTCTTCTCATCTTTCACAATCAGTCACCTCTTGGATCTTAGTAGTGTTAGGTTTGTAAAATTCATCTGCTCCTATATATAGAGATTGGTTAATAAAATCACATGGGTGATCAGCTTTTATCTCTGAACCTTTCAAGAGAAGGGACCAGACCTGCTCTGAAGTAACACAGAAGAAATTCTCTCCACCGCCAACGGTACCAGTTGCTGAGGGTTTTAAAGGTATAAACTATCTAGCCTTATTTCACTCGACCAGATGGCTAAGTCTGTCTGACATATTCTCTCTCTCTCTCTCTGTATATATATATTTATTTATATATATATATATATATATATATATATATATAAAAAGATATGGTGTTTATGTTAACTGTTGTATTCATGTTTAGGTGTAAATAAATATCTTTATTACATGTTGATAGAATATTCTTTTTATTTGTGTCAGTCCAACATAAATGAGGCTAGCACAATAGTGGCTTTATTGCGTTGTTTTGGGGTGAAATAATTAAAAAGAAAAAATATTCACACTATTTACATTATTTGGAATATTGTCCTCATCTTTGTCACCATATTTATTACAACGTTTTGGGCATTGTACACTCCTGCCTTCTTCAGGTGGTTGGAATGTTGAACCGAACCCTTTATTTCACTCACTGTGGTAGTTCCACATGTCATGTTTAATGGATGTCAGTTATCTCCCATTAATTCCCCTCTCCAAGTTCTCCACTGCCTTAACCGGTTATTGAACTCACACTTTTTGGGTCCTGTCACAGGATCGAACTAACGCCTTTATTCAATGTGCCATGTGTCCTTGAGGACATCTGTGTATGAATTTCTGGGTATTATGAACTCAATATCTTCAGCAACCCAGAAATTCATACGCAGATGTCCTCAAGGAACTTAACTGATGGACAAAATTGCTAGGACAGGACCCAAAGAGTGCAAGTTCAATACCCAGTTAAGGCAATGGACAACTTGGAGAGGGGAATTAACAGGAGACAGCATGTGAAACTAGAAGAGTCTAAACCAGTGAGTGAATTAAAGGGTTCAGTTCGACATTCTAACAATAAGAAAACCAGAATAACGGCTGAAACGTTGTAATAAATATAACGACAAATGAGGGACAATAATCTGAATAATGTAAATAGTGTACATAATACCTCATCTCAGAAATATAGCCAGAAAAAATATTTTATGTCTATTTTTGATTCACATTAATGTTCACACACACACATATATATATATATATACACCTTTGGGAAAGATTGGCGTGTTCAAGTTATTTTGTCAAATAGCCCTTAAATCTTTTGATAGTTTTCTTTTTCGTCCAACTTGTGGGGAGAAGAATACTCCAGTCAAGTTCAATTCATTCTTTGTTGTTTTCTCATCTGCTCTTTGCTGTCTAGGTTTTCTGGAGAGACCAAATCCAACTTCTTGCGAGCTCTTGAAGTTGTCAGGAAAAGCGGAAATGTCATTTGGTACTCTGGAAGTGCAATAATTGGTCTATGAAGCCAATCAATGTCTCTCTTTTTATGTCAGTCTTGTCTGACTGCAAAGGTGTCCACATGATATTTGCCAGTTTTATTTTTTGCTCATATCTTTTCTATCAGAGTTTACATTTATTATTGACATTTTATTTTTTTATAAATTATTTGATTCTATATATAGGATTATGCCATAGAGCTATCTTAGAAAAACACAAAACCAAAAACAACACTGTTTTACTGACCAAATTTGCTACTGAATTTTAGGAACATACACTTCTCAACTAACAAAATGGCAATATATAATTTCATTATTTTACTGCATGGAAAAAATTGTATATACTCTCTCACCTCACAGAAACTGAGTATTAAAAGATAGGAAAATTTTGCTAGAAGAGGGTGTTGAACTGATGTACCATATCTATACTTCTATACTGGCAGCAAATGCTGGATAAATTCCTCACAAATTGACAGTGATGGTGTTTAACAGATAGATGGTGAAAATGCCATGGAATGAACATGTGAGCATCAAGGAAGTTTTAAAGAAAATGGGAACTAACAGGACATACTTACAATCAGAACGAAACAGTTGAAATTTCTGGAACATATGAGAAAAGAGTGCTTGGAGAATTTGACACTAACAAGGCATCTTGAAGGAGAAGGAGGCTGAGAGAAATATTGAGTAACCTTCAGAACAATTTTGTATGAATGAATGAATAACAATGCTGATACAAAGAGGGATGGTAAAGACTTAAACATTATGTCAAGCTATAAGACAGAAGCAGTTGTAGGAAACTTTGATGGCCCACGTCTTCAAGACAGTATATAAAAACAAGTTTTTAATTTTTTCAAGTTTCTCAATGATAACGTACAATTGACTGATTGCACAATGTAGAAAGAATGGAGAACACTTCAAAAGACATTTCTAAGATTTTTTTTTAGTAACATTATGAAATACTGAAGCTATTTTCATTGCTGTTTGACTGTACGAATCATCTATTCACGTCAATTCATTCAATCAACAAAAGATGAAAAGGCTAAATGTTTAACAAGATATGTAATATCAAAAATAAAATACCTGTTCCCTACAGGTGGATTCTGAAAGGCCCACCACTTTGTTTAATGATCTTTTGAAGGCATCACCTATCTTTCATTATAAAAAGTGAAGTGGAACAGGTGCACATTAGTTAATGAAGTCAGAAGATCAGATATGGTAAGAATTTTATTCTGGAGTTAAATCATGAATGTATTTCAAAGAATTGTTCTTATTTAATACTAACTTGTGACAGATGTTTCTTTTTTAATGTCAAAGTGTAATTTAATGTAACAAAAAACAAAGAAATTAGTGGTCATCATATCGTGTTCATTGATATGTAATAGACTAATGTAGGAGTTTCCATCTTGACAAAATCTTTTCATTCATGATTTACTTCGCTACAATTCACTTGCCAGTAGCACTGATAAAACAAAAGAAACAAACCCATTGTAAATAAATAATGAATTACCAGAAAACAGAGAGCCATCATATTCCTGTCTATTCTACGAGAAATGGGTTCAGGGAGCATTTATTTTAATAACATCAACTAGACTGATTGTTGGTAGGATTGCTGTCATTTCATTAATCATTCACCAAATTATCTTTCCATGACCTTAGGGGTCACCTTTCAGTAAACTTGTCTATTCCATTTTGGGTTGATGCAAAAGTTTTTTGTTTTGTCTTTTTAAACATAAAATCTTTCATACATACAAGTCCCTCATATCTTTCAAAGAAAAAAAACCATTTAGACACTTTACCGTTGATCATGATTCATCAACATGAATTCTCATAAATCTATTTTTCATTATCAGTGACTACCTTGTCCCACAAATGGCTTTTGGTACAGTGTAGGCTGTAAACGAATCTCACAGGTGAGATGTTGCAAGTGTCTCATTACTCTATTGCTACTTCTATGGAAAGTGCTCAGCTGAACTACATTGCTTGGTTCCACTATGGCTGATCTTCACTATATGGCAGTGAATGCTGGACAAATTCCTCACAGAGATGGGGTTCAGATAGATGGTGAAAATGCCTTGGAATGAACAGGTGAGCATCAAGGAAATTTCAAAGAAAATGGGAAGTAACAGGACATAAATCAGAAAGAAATAGTTGAACATTCTGAAGCATATTATAAGAAAAGAGTGCTTAGAGAATTTGACACTAACAAGGCATCTTGAAGGACAAGGAGGCTGAGAGAAATATTGAGTAACAATTTTGTAAGAATGGAAGACAATGCAGATACAAAGAGGGATAATAAAGACCTAAACGTGTCAAGCTATGAAACAGATGAAGTTATAGAAAACCATGATGACCCACGTCCTTAAGACAGTATATAAAAAAATGTTTTAAATTTTTCCTTAGGTTTCTCAATGATATCATACAGTTGATTACTTGTACAGACAAGAAAGAACTTAGAACATTTCAAAAAACTTTTCTAAGATTTTTTTTTTTGACTAACACTAGGAATTAGAAGGCAATGAGAATTTTGATATTTCGCTTTTCACAGTATCCTGAAGAGTTCTGAATAAAAACCTGACCATTATGAAGATGAGTGGCTCCACTCATGCCCGGGATTTATTTAGAAACTCTTTGTGAATGAATTCCATCAAAAGTAGAGGCTTGATGCAACAATGTCTGTGATTCTATATTGGCAATCATTTTTTTCTTGTCATGTCAGTGCCTAACATCTCACTTTTCATTTTTATGTTTATTTTTATGACATTTTGTATTTGATACCCACCATTTTGGCTTGTACATCAAATGTTACTAGATTCCCAGTAATGTTCCTAATTTGGCTCAGTCTAAAAAAGAATTTCATTTGGTGCAATTATTGATGTTTATAAAATCCT
The DNA here is from genome assembly GCA_903632075.3 of Acanthosepion pharaonis. Lineage (NCBI taxonomy): Eukaryota > Metazoa > Mollusca > Cephalopoda > Sepiida > Sepiidae > Acanthosepion > Acanthosepion pharaonis. The sequence continues at coordinate 988,217 of CAHIKZ030001046.1, forward strand.
AATATTTCTTAATGCACATGTAACACAGTAGTTGTCTATGTTGAAAATGGAGTTAGTAGGTCATGTTCAAATGAAGACAGTTTGTCTTCACTTTTGAGTAAATACGTTTGGGAAATATATGAATCCTATTCTTCTCCATCAAGCTATGGGTTAAATAGCAGAGCAGACAACTCTCTAGCCTTGGTTGGTTATCTAGGAGATGGTTAACTAATTTCCAAACTGAATGGGTGTAAGGCTGGCAACTACACCCTAGTAGCAAGGCTGCAATTTTAGATTCCAGGCAGAAAAGAGAAGAAAGAATTATTATGGGGAAAGATTGATTGATTTTACTGTATTTGATGGCAAATAAGACATATTGACATGTAAGCATCCTGACTTCCATTTCAACATGATATATAAATATAATAGAGAGAGAGAGAGAGAGAGAGAAAGAAAGAAAGAGAAAAAGAAAGAGAGAAAGAGAGAGAAAGAGAGAGAAAAAAGTGAGAGAGAGAAAGAAAGAGTGAGAGAGAGAAAGAAAGAGTGAGAGAGAGAAAGAAAGAGTGAGAGAGAGAAAGAAAGAGTGAGAGAGAGAAAGAAAGAGTGAGAGAGAGAAAGAAAGAGTGAGAGAGAGAAAGAAAGAAAAGAGAGAGAAAAAAGAAGAGAGAGAAAGAGAGGAGGAGAGAAAGAAAGAGAGGAGAGAGAGAAAGAAAGAGGAGAGAGAGAAAGAAAGGAGAGAGAAAAGAAAGAGAGAGAAGAGAAAAAGAAGAGAGAGAGAAAGAGAGAGAGAGAAAGAAAAGGAGAGAGAGAAAGAAAAGGAGAGAGAGAAAGAAAGAGGAGAGAGAGAAAGAAAGAGGAGAGAGAAAGAAAAGGAGAGAGAGAAAGAAAGAGGAGAGAGAAAGAAAGAGGAGAGAGAAAGAAAGAGGAGAGAGAAAGAAAAAGAGAGAGAGAAAGAGTGAGAGAGAGAAAGAATGAGAGAGAGAGAGAGAGAAAGAAAGAGAGAGAGAGAGAGAGAGAAAGAAAGAGTGAGAGAGAGAAAGAAAGAGTGAGAGAGAGAAAGAAAAAGTGAGAGAGAGAAAAAGGACAAAGAAAAAATAAAGAAGAACAAGGATAAAATAAAGAAAGAAAAAAGAAAGTAAAACAAAGCAAAGAAAAAAGAAAAACAAAGAAAAGAAAGATAGGATTGAAAAAAATGAAGAATGAAAAAGAAAAGAATTAAAAAAAAAAAAAAAAGAAATAGAAAAAAATGTACTGGAACTTAAACCTGACTGATTTCAAAATGAATTTCTTTTGGTGCATTTATTCCAAAATTTCAGAAGTTCTGATCTTTACCAGTCATCTAAGATGGCAGCCACCATTTCAGTAAGGAATATCAAGAAAAAAAAGGAATTTTTAATAAAGAATCTTATTGGAAATTCATTCACGTTCTTTATCTGGATGAGTTCAAAACTATTAGGTGGAATCATAAATAATTTCTGTTTATCGACTTTGTTTATTCAATTATATATTCACAATTATTTGCAAGAAATGTTTTCAACTCTTTGATGCATTTTGAGTAAAATTCTGTAGGTTTTGATGTGAAGAAGAGTTTTTCTTAAATCATTTTCATTAGAAAACTTTAAAATCATTTTGACTGATTTTAATTTTACAGCTTATTTAAATACTGAAAATATTTTTAGATTGTACAATTTTTTGAGATAATAATGATTTAGTGATACAAGTCTTACTAATTAATCCATAGCTGAGGGAGAGAAGAGGTGAATTGATAACTTTCCTAAGGGTATTCACACATAACTTAATATAATGAACCCAACTGGAATTGGCTCTCAGATTAACAATTCTTATTCGTTACTTATTCTTATTCATGAGCAGCACATCCAAACTTTCCAGTTTTTAAATAAACTGTAAAATTAAAATCAAGCATGTACGGTCATATGGACATATGGTCTACTACTCCTGCTATAAATTTTGCAATTCTTGAAAAAATCGCAAGAAGAAACAGCAATATTATTGGCTCCGATCTGGAATCTCGGCTTCAGTTACTTTCTCCACTGCAATAAAGTTATTTCCTTGTGCCTTTTTTATAAATACTTTCATGGTAAATGTTCAGATGAGCTCTTCATTATCGTACCTAGACTTTATCAATTTTCATTGGACTACCTAAGAAGCCAGGTGCAAATGAATGTGAATGCCATCAAACAATCAACTTAATGAGTCATATAACGAAACGGATCATCTGAATTTTGATGTTTAAAGCATGCAGCAGAATCAGACTGGAAATAGGACATGAACAGTGTAGATTTGTCAAAAACACTGAAACAAGAAATGCAATGTTTATGCTCAGAATGTTATCAAAAAGAGCAATACAAATGCTGAAGGATGTGCACCTGTGTTTACAGATTATGCAAAGGCATTCAATAAAGTACACAATAAAGATCTGTTGAAGATGCTGAGCAACCTTGATATATTTCGGAAAGATATTAGAATAATCATGAACCTATACTGGCAGCAAACCACTCACATACCAAAAAAGAGTTCAGAAGATATACAAAAATAGAAAAGGGTGTAAGACAAGGATGTGCCTTCTTACCAGATTATTCAACTTATACAGTGAGGTGATCCTGAGAGAACTAGAAGTCCTACCAGGATTTATTATTGGTGGCCACAATATTAACATAGTTTATGCAGATGACACGGTGTTGACAACAGACACAGACAAAAAAGTTACAAAACTCCTACTGAAGGTAGCGAAGGAAAGCAAGAAAAAAAAGGAAGAAATTAAAATTCAGAGGAGTATTTGGATAATCAAGGAAGCATTCCAAAAGTTAAACAGTGTACAAAGAAATAGGAAAATTTCACTAGAAATAAGGAAAAGAGTACTAAACTGCTCTGTGATATCTGTTCTCCTGTCTAGTAGTGAGTGCTGGATGATCTCAAAGATGAAGAGGAGACTTGAAGCAAAAGAAATGTGTGTCTCCAAAAAAAATGCTGAGGATACCATGGATCGAACATGTGAGTAACAATGAAGTTTTGGTGAAAATGGAAACAAAAAGAAACTAATACTAAATATCAAGAAGAGACAGTTAAACAGTTAAAGTTGCTGGGGCATATAATGAGGAAGGAAGGCTTGGAAAATCTGATACTCATGGGGCAGATATAGGATAAGAAGGACAGAGGAAAACACACAACATTCTTAGTGAGCTTGAGTAAATGTGGATGAAATAACAGAAAGACAAGCTTTAAGAGCTACAAGGGTCAGGAATTTAGGGGACACGTCAGATAAAGAAGATTGACAACAAGGTCTCATCAATTTACAGTCAAATTGTCTAGATGGAACCATACATTTTATGCAAACATTTTCTTCAGTATCTGTCTATATTTCTGAGATGAGGTATTATGTACACTATTTACATTATTCGAACCATATTTATTACAACATTTCAGCCATTGTACACTCCTGCCTTCTTCAGGTGGTTAGAATGTCGAACTGAACCCTTTATTTCGCTCACTGGGGTAGACTGTTCTACTTCCATGTGCCATGTTTAATAGATGTCAGTTATCAGTTATCTCCTGTTAAATCTCCACTCCATGTTTTCCACTGCCTTAACCGGGTATTGAAATCACACTTTTTGGGTCCAGTCGTTGGCTCTAACCAACGCCTTTATCCACTGTGCCATATGTCCTTGAGGACGTCTGTGTGTGAATTTCTGAGTATTATAAACCTAATGTTTTCAGCAGACATTTTTACCAGTGCTCATATTGCAATTTTTTGCTGTTATCACTTCATGTTTTTACCAGAGCTCATATTTGTTGCTATCGCTTTTCTCTGGCACTCCTTATTACTGGTTCCCATATTGTATTTATTTCTACGCTTGGTTGCCTCAGGAGATTTTTTTTTTTTTTGTGCTGATTTCTTAAGTTTATGGATTTTCCAATGGTGTTCATTGTCAATGATCTCAACCTGATCCCACAAAGGGCAGTCATCTCCCTTCTCTATCCATATGTGGTCAGCCACGCCTGATTTTTCCACTTCCCCTCGTGTTACAGCTTTCTGGTGTTCTTGAAGCCTTACCTTTCCTTGTATTTTTCACTTGTGGAACTCTCTTCCACCTCCATGTTTATTGGACAACTTTGACCTTCAAAAATTTAAAATTATCATAATGTTTCTGTTTTCTAATTAAAATTATCATAATGTTTCTGTTTTCTAATTCTTTCACACCCAGTAATCCCTTGTGTATTTACTGCTTCAGTTAAATTTGATTAAATTCTATCCAACTTATTTTTATGCCTATACAGGTGTGAGGTTGCATACTTCTGTATTCAGCAGCTGTGACTGATCATGAGCCAACTTTCTCATGCACTTGACTTCCTTGATGTGTGGTGGTAACTTGAAGTCAAGTTCATTTCAGCACAATGCCACAATAGCCTTGTAAGGGAAAAGTTTCCACCCTACAAACCTCTTCTGCCATGGTCACAATGTCAATACTCTATTACTATTTCCGTGGCAATGGTTCAGATGAGCTCTATTCTTCAGTTCCACCAGTTAAGGTCTTAAATGTTAAGAGACACCATTCTTCTTGCATGGCATCAAATCACCTAAATTTCCTCTGCATTCCAAACTTGTGTGTGGATGCTTTTCTGAACACTACAAACTTAACATCTTCAAGTCATGGGTCAATCAAAATCTTAACATAGTGCTTGGTATAACGATAAAGGCCTCTGATTGGGACATTGAAGTTTTTAAGGAGCATTGAACCACCTCTTAATTACTGCTGTTCCCAGGTTCACCTTGGCCTGGGGTGGTAGCACCTGTTAGGATCCTAGCCATGGGAAAATACCCCCCCCCAAAAAAAAACAAAAACAAAACATTTATAGTAGAATTACCAACAATACATTTATCTGTAGTCAAAGGTATGCAATTGTATTCAAAATATATTTAGTTGGAATCATAATATGGTGTTCAAAATATTTAGATTTCAGCTTTAAATAACCAATAGAGGTTGATATGCCACTAAACAAAATCAAACAACCAACATGAAAGAATCCTTTTATGACATTAATCCATGTAATATCCTAAAATTTCTTAAAATCAAAGTGTATTCCATAATATATTTTCAGCAAAACTACAATATAAAACTCACATATCACAGACTCTGGTAATCATGTCCACCCAAACCTATGCACAAATCTGAGTATCATCTACCATGTATTCAATTGTGAAAGCAGAATAATCATTTATATTTATTAGTTCAAAGCTTTGAAAAGAAAAAAAAGGGGTCTCTTGTTATCTATCCCTCTTATCCTCATAATCTTCACTTCCTACTACGTCCTCTTTCATTTATATCACACCATTCATCATAACCATTTTAGCAATAATCTTCTACCTTGGATGGCTCACGAGCTTTATATTGAGTGAGCCTTGAATCATTATTCTAGTAGTTAAAAGAATGCTCCTGAGCTTTAAGATTCTTTCTGGTGAATTTAAGCTCATTTTTTATGACTTGAAATAAATTTTATTCTTTTTGTACATTTGCATGACAATCATTGTGCTTTTCACCAAAGTGCATTCTAATCATTTTTGCAGCATTCACATCACTGTCAGAATTTATTGTTGACTATTGGGGTGCTCATAGACATTTCCTTCTGCATGAAATGAGTCCTATGTTAGAGTTGAAGAGACGTCCACAGCCATTGCATGGTAGGGTAGGAAGGTTCAAGGGATGGAGAGCTCTGGCTTTTCTTTGGACTCTCTTTGTCTCTTCTGGTGTTTTTCAAAGATTTTATTTTGTGGGATACTCTTCTCTAATTGGTTATTTCTGCAGCTTTTGACTCCCTATTGACCAAATCAATTCCTGTCCTCAGCAAGGTGCTTTTGCGATGACATAGGGCTCCACAAGATGGTGGCAATTTGTGATGGTTTTTAGGCTTCCCATCTTTGCATGAAGGAGAACCTTGTTGTTCATGGCTCAATCATGCCATATGTTCTTCAGGATTCGATGAGGTTTAATTTGATGGAGTTTTTCAAATTTGTGGGTGTCTCTTTGGTAGAGTAACCAGGTTTCACAGGCATACAGGAGAGTCGAGATTACAACACCTCGGTAGACCATGAGCTTGGTTTGTTTTACCCCAGGATTGCTGGAGACTCTTTTGAATAGCTTCCTTTATGAGCAGGCTTGATTCAGTTATCAATGTCTTTTTCAGAGGATAAATTTGATGTTAGTACACTACCAAGGTATGGAAATTATTCAACATTATCCAGGTTCAGTCTGTTGATGAGAGATTTTAACTCCAGGAGGTATTTATACCTCCTGGAGTTAAAATCCCCATCAAAGAACCATATGGAAATATTCTATAACAAGAATATTTTTCTCAAAGTTCATTTTATTGTATTTTTTCTGAACCTGCTTATTTCTCTTTTCAAATTTGTCACTGGTACTTTGGATAGGACATCATTTATGTATCTGATCCACTTCAAATGAACACTTCTAGCTGCATGAAATGAGCACCTATGACCGTGTGAAATGAGCACTCATGGTCATGTGAAATGAGAACTTCTGGCCACTTCATTCTAAACATTTCTGTTTCAACAGATAGTTCACTAGGGACTAAGAAGCCCATTTAAAAGAAAAAATACACCTTGTCCCTATGGTATTCTCTAGGTAAAGGGAGGAAAAATTCAAAGATTTTGCACCATTTTATTTTATCCTTTTTGTCAATGCCATGTAGCACTCACAAGCAAAAATTCTCTGGGATAGAAGTCCCATCATCCCCACATATAAATCCTAAGTGCTTCAAGTTAAATGACACATGCCAACAGTGTCAAAAAGATATGGCTTTGGTTAAAAGCTTTTCTTTTATTAACAAGGATCCCAGGTATTATCTGGATTAAGAGGTTTTAAAGATGACATTTTACTTATTCTGCATTTTCTAGTGGAAAAATATGTAAAAAAAAATATTAATCTTTAATCTTAATAATTGTGTCAGTTGATATATTCTGTAGATTGATGTTAAATTATGTTTTAAGTGATCCTTATACCAAGAAAGATTGAGCAAGAGAGACAAAGAGAGAGAGAGACACAGAGACTCAGCGAGGGGGAGACACAGAGACTCAGCGAGGGGGAGACACAGAGACTCAGCGAGGGGGAGACACAGAGACTCAAAGGGGGGAGACACAGAGACTCAGGAGGGGGGAGACACAGAGACTCAAAGGAGGGGGGAGACACAGGGAGACTCAGCGAGGGGGAGACACAGAGACTCAGCGAGGGGGAGACAGAGACTCAGACTCGGGGGAGACACAGGAGGGGAGACACAGAGACTCAGCGGGGGGAGACACAGGGAGACACAGAGACTCAGCGAGGGGGGGAGACTCAGCGAGGGGGGAGACACACAGAGACAAAGGAGGGGGAGACTCAGCGAGGGGGGGAGACACAGAGACTCAGCGAGGGGGAGACACAGAGACTCAGCGAGGGGGAGAGAGAAAGAGACTCAGTGAGGGAGAGTCAAAAAGAAAGTGAGGGAGAGTCAAAAAGAGAGAGACAGTGATAGAGAGACACATTAAGTTATACAAGATGTGGGCCTAAGTAATGACAAGATTCAAAATAATCTGTTTTATATTTTGCAATAAATAAACTTTTTGGCTGTATTAAAAACTCTAAAAACTTTTATTAAATGGCATAAATAATGTACGACTTAAAGGTACGATTAATGAAAATATTCAATGACGGTTAAGTGCCACATGAAGAGAAGAAAATAGAAATATTGATTCTTGCTAAAAAATACAAAAAAGAAATAAAAAAATAAAAATGAAAAAATTGCTTATTATTTTTGACTCTTAATTTTATTTATTTTTGAACTTTAATAAAGTCCAGCTTCCCATAAAATTCATTCTAAAGAAATTCATAACTTTATTTGCAGAAGACAGAGAGACACAGACATTAAAATACATTTTGACTTTATTACCACAATGAGTTATTAAGTCTCTAAGAGATTCTTTCCTCAAGCACAGTGAAATAATTTTTATTAAATTTTTATCAAACAAACTATTTTTCATTAATCATTTCACCCCAAGCAAGGCAGTAATGCCACTAAGATTACCTTGCATGAGTGAGAGTGAAAGAAAATGAGATGACAGCAGTGAAGAGAAAGAACAATAAAAGAATAGGTTTTAGGAAGACAGAAGATGAAGATTTGCATTTAGATTTTTGGAGAGCATAGAGAAGAAGCAAGTAAACAGAAGAGAGTTGCACAGGCAAGAAGTGTGAGGAAAGAAATTATAAGAATAGAATTTAAGGTTACATCTAGCTACTTCAACAGGAAAACAATGAGACCTAGCTGCCAATCTAGTAGTATGTTTAAATTCATGCAGTTGAGATACAAAGGAAGAAAGCTCATTAGAACAATTACCATAAAAGATTGAGGGCAGCCACAGCACAGTGGTGGGAAAGTGATTGAAGTCGAGATTCCAAGTCAGGAATGAGAACATAACAGACCCTTTGAATTTCGACAAGTATTTTGAGATATATAGTGTTGTAGCATACCAACGGACGATAATGGGTATGTCCCCATTGACATAAATACAGTCGTAAATACTGTATGTTGGTCTGCAGTTGGAAATTCTTTGTGGAATTCACTTGACTCACTTCTAGCAGTTGACTACTTCTATGTTCCACTGGTGAATCTTATATGTGTTGTTCTTGTCCTAAGTATTATCGTTCATTACTAACCTTCATGTGATTATTCTATTCAGTAACCTTACCTATGAGGAGCACAGACCAGATATCGTAGCAATATTTAATTCATGGATGAATGTCAAATATAAAGATATACAAGATGGATTTGGGCACCTTGAGGTGGTGTAATGATTAGCTATGAACAATTACGACCGAGTAGTGAGTTCAATTCTCACTGGGTGCTCATACTTTTAGCCTTGTGCCACATCTAAGCTACGCTAGGAAAATCACTATACAAGATGGATTCTGGCAAAACTATCTGGTATGACAGAGTAAACCAATATTCCTAGTAGCAGACATAAATAATTTAATATAACCATTCCACTTCACGTCAGTGGAAAACATGAGACCAAGAAAGCATAATGTGTTTCTCTCCTGGAGGTTAGCATCAGCCATGTTGATGGAGGTCAAAAATGATTCTCTATAGCAGTTTCATTTTGGAGGCATTAAAATTTACAAGCTATATTTTGTCCCAGTTAACCGATTGGAGGTAATTTCTGAAAGCAGCTGTTAGTTTTACTTGGACCTATTTGACTATATCAAGACAGTCGTGTGATCAGCATAAATACCTAGTTTGGCAAAGATGATATCAAGATGGTCGTGGTGAAAAAGAGAAATAAGACCAATGTATATTCAAATATTTTAGTGTTATATTTTAGGACTCACTGAAAATAGATGCAAATGAAATGTGAATGCCATCAGCCAATCAGCATAATGAGCCATATAATAAATCTCATCATTCAAATTCTAATGAACAGAGGGCACAGTAGAATTACACTGGAGATAGAACAAGAACAGGGTGAGTTTGTCAAAGACAGCAAAACAAAAAATGCAGTATTTATGCTCAGAATGGTTTGGTTTGTTTTGTTTTACGGCACATCAACCTCAATGGGTCATTTAGTGCTGACACCATTTTTTTGTTTTTTTCCCTGGTAATATTCTGATTTTTTTTCAAAAATCTATTTCTGTTAATATTTTTTCCTCAAAAACGTATAGCTGGTAACATTATTTTTTTCAAAAACGTATTATCAGAGGCCTTGCTGTTGGTTGTAGTTTATCGTCTTACCCAGGACGCGGATGTAGTTTATCGACTTACCCAAGATGTGGATATAGTTTATCATCATATCCAGGATGCAGATTTAGACTGAGTGTTAATTATTTGCCCATAGCTGGGACCCTAACAGGTGCTACCACCTCAAGTCAGTGTGGACCTGGAAACACCAGCAGTTAAGAGGTGGTTCCCCACTCCTCAAAACCTCCTGATCAGAGGCCTTGTTGTTGGGCGTAGTTTATTGTCATACCCAGGATGTGGATGCAATTTATCATCATACTCAGGACGATTATGCTCAGAATGTTATCAGAATGAGAAATAAAAATGCTGAAGGATGTGTACCTGTGCTTTATTGATTATGCAAAGTCATTTGATAAAGTATGCCACAAAGATCTGCTGAAACTGCTTAGCAACCTGGACATATTTGGGAAGGACATTAGAATGGTCAAGAACTTATACTGGCATCAAACTGCCTGTAGATAGACAGAAAATGAGTTCAGTAGATATACATAAATAGAAAGGTCTGTATGACAAGAATTTGTCTTCTTACTGGACTTATTAAATCTAACTGTAGAGATTTAATAAGTCCAGTAAGAAGACAAAGATTATGGATGCCAATACTGAATCCTGGTAGAACATCTAATCCTCTCAGGATTCAGTATTGGCATCCATAATCTTAACAACATAAGATATGCAGATGACAAGGTTATGGCAGACAAAAATTACAATAAGATCTTTATGTCTAAATCTTTAATATATTCATTGAAATGCTATGATCTACCAATTAAGGCAAAGAGAAAAATTACCATTATTATCATTTTACAAAGAAATGCCTTCCCACGAATACATTAAGAATTAGTTTCCAATCTGACTTCAAACAAGGGAAAACAGAATTGAACAATTTTTCTTTATTGTTTTAACACATTTCACGTTTTGTTTGACATGCACTTCCGTCCACACTGCACATGATTGAAGAACCACTGAGCACCATTGTCAAAATAATTCATGATGTTGGATGTGCCATTAAAGAACATTTTGCTTGCAATTCCTTCCCAGTCCCAGCAATAAACATTTCACATTTCGTCTGGCATGCACTTCCATCTGCACTGCACATTATTGAAGAACTACTGAGCGCTGTTGCCAAAATAATTCATGATGTTGGACGTGCCGTTAACAAACCACTGAAGTCAAGAATGTGTCTTCTCACTAGACTTATTCAACCTGTATAGTGAGGTAATTTCAAGAGAATTAAATGTTCTAACAGGATTCAGTACTGGTGGCCACAATCATAACAACCTAAGATATGCAGATGACACAGTGCTGATATCAGACACACAAAGAAAACTAGAAAAGCTTCTACAGAAGTTTGTGAAGGAAAGTGAGAAGAAAGAACTGAACATAAGACAGAATCCATGGTTACTGGCAAAAGAATGAGCCCAAAATGAAAATTACAAATCAGAAGTACCAAAAAAAAAAAAAAAAAAAAAAAAAAAAAAAAAGCACAAACATTTTAATATCTGGGAAGTATTCTAACAGAGGATATAAAGTGTGACACTGAGATCCAAAGATTTATTGGGATGGCTAAAGATGCATTCCAAAAGCTAAGCAGAGTAATAAGAGACAGAAAAACTTCATTAGAAACAAAGAAAAATATACTGAATTATTACATGATATCTGTCCTCCTGTATGGCAATGAATGTTTGACAATCTCCTCAAAGACAAAGAAAAGACTCCAAACAATAGAAACATGGTTCAGATAGCATGGACTGAACATGCGATCAACGACAAGGTTTTAGAGATAATGGAAACAAAAAGGAAACATACTCAACATCAGGAAAAGACAGTTGAAAATTCTAGAGCACATGAGGAGGAAAGAGGGCTTGCAGAATTCGATACTCACAAGACAGAATGAGGGACAGAGAAAAACGGAGCATGATATACTTGATAGGCCTGAGTAAATGGATGATAAAACAGGGTTTGGGAGAAATAGCAAAAAGATAAATCTTATTAAGAGCTACAAAAGACAGGAAGAGGTGGAGGGCCATGATCACCTATGTTCTGAAGCTACAGGGCACATAACAAAAAATATAGACATCTCTGGAATTTATCTGCAAAATTCAAAATAATAGCATCTCAGACAAAATGAGTACCCTCCCATATTATAAAAGGAAGGAGCAATTCTTTTCCCATTTTAGTTCAGAAATATCAAAACTGTCACATGTATACAATTCTTTCTCAGATCATTGATGAAAAATGGATTGGAATGAATGAACAATGCTAGTCTGAGATAGGACCAGTAGTCTTCAAATCTTGTGAACTGGCACTAAAGAATCACTAACAAAGAACTGTACCAAATATCAGAAACCACATCACTTGAGGACTTTCAGTAGCAGAAACAACTAAAATGGACAGCACATTTTCTCCAAGAGAAAAATAACATCAATATGTTAATACTCCACACTATTTAAAAACAAAATGTGAGAAAGAAAAGCTTCCATCAATACTGCAAGCATCAATACTAATAAATGTTTAGCATGCCATTTTTAGCAAGCCTTACTAACATTATATTGATCTGACAAAAAATATTTATAATAATTTCAGTTCAGTGAAGACTGCAGGTCTTAGTACAGGCCATATCTCTTTGAATCTTTTGGACTGATGCTATTGAACAACAAAGAATTGTACCAAACCACATCCCTTGAAGACTTTCAAAATCAGCAACAACTAAAATGGATAGCACATGTAACACAAAGGGAAAATACTGACATAATCATAATGTTGACATTCAACACCACTTTGAGAATTAGGAATAAATGCCTTTAATTAGTTAATCCTTCTATGAACGTTATGGACTGGTGCTACAGAATCACAAAAATGGTATCAAATAGCAGCAATCACATTGAGGACTTTCAACAGAAGCAACAACTAAAATGTATAGTACATGTAACTCAAAGAGAAAATAATGACAATCAGAAAAATGACATTCCACACTACTTTGAATAAAACAGTAGCAAGGAAGCCCCCATCAATATTGGAAACAGTAATAAAACTTAGTGGATTGAGAAACTTATTCTCCTGAAAAATTGTTTTAATATTAATAGAAAGATTTTATAAATTTTAACTGAAACTGTCACTAGCTGTTTGGTCAATGAATAGCAAATATTTTCTTATAAAGGCAACAAGTAATATTACCAATTGCCATTTATATCAGAGAAACTGATATGTACATTACTAATTTATTTACATACATGAAAAAAGTCCAAATGATAAAAAAGCATTTCTTTTGCACAACAATTATCTATTTCACATCATAAATGTATTTAATGTTTCACATCCATTAGAAGTTCTGGTGCATACTACCCACTGAGCTCCCTAACTGAAGGGGAGAGGCAAGCCTGATTGAGGGCCCCAGGCAGTGCTTTTTGACCCATACTATCTTAACTTTTTTTTTTTACTTACATTTATAAAGTTTATAAATTAAACTAAGCAGAACTGACTATAAAAGGATGAAAAAACTTTGCAGATTTTTACGTCATTCTGGGATCTTTTTTCATTCAAATCTGTGAATTTGTTTTGCTCATGTTAAGTCTTGAAAAAAATGCTATATAAAATTCACTAGTTTTTATCCACAATGTTTAATGTGTTAAAATTGCTCAACTTTTTAAAAAGAAAAATCTAATGTCGATGTTAAAAATTACCACAACAAATTGATTTATTTAAGATGGAATGATCTATTATGATATGTCTCTAATTTGTATTTAGATACATTGTATTTATTTTCAAATTTTCTTTTTGAATTGTTCATCTATATTGCATATGATCCATTATTGTACATAATTAGGTTATAATAAAATTTGTATTTTATATGAATACTACCTTATGAAAATTGAGATGATGTAGAGTGGGGGGGTCACAAATAAATTTGGATGGGGTATAAGATCCTTTCCCTGGCCCTGTCTATTACACTATACATTGAAAATTTAAGATCAAAATTGACATAACTAGGCATCACAGTGAAGATTTGCTAATGCATTCTCCTGACATATGTATATCTATAAGGAGGTGTCCTCACAACATCTGACCATGAAGCCATTCTGATGTCTGAGGATTTGGCCAGATTTTATGTACATGGTCAGACTGAGAACTTTTCAGTACTTCTTTGCATTCAAGCACTGAGGAGCCAAAAGTCATAAGAGAATATTACGTAAAGGTAATGGTAGATGGAGCAACCCTACTTTGATGTTCTGGAAATTCCCTGGTCCGTATCAGTTGGGCACTGACATCTACAGAATTGATATGAATTGTTATATTGCACATTGCAAGGTGTGAATTATCACAGTTCAAAACAGGCATTATAGAGGGTGGCAAAGTGAAAGATTTTCTGAAATTATAGGGACATTTGAAATCCCTACAGCTCTGATGTCATGTGTATTAAGAATACTTGATGTCTTAAACTTATTTGCAAAAAAGAGTATGATTAAAAAAAAAAGGTGAAGTTGTTTTTAATTATAGTTTTTGAAAATATTAAAAAACTAATCAATTTAAATGTCCTCAGTGCCATCAATATCCAACTTATTTGGTCCTGATGTTTAAATTAATAAAATTTAATACTGAAATATTTTTAAGGAATTCATTTCATTATTACAGATATTTTTTTGGAGTCAGTCAAGTGTATTTATTATTGCTGGGGATGTAGCTGATTAAATATTACATTAATATTCAATGTTTAATAATTAAATGACACAGCATGTAAAGCTTTCAGGAGGTCTAGAGAATGTAACGGTTACAAAACATATTGAAGGCAAGAAAAACAGAGGGGACAGTGAATGTTTGCATGAATGGATGGCAAGGAGTCAAAAGTTACTTCTTTGTGTCATTTCTGTTCAGAATGTTGGTGATCATGGCTCTCCACAATTTCCTGTCCTTTGTAATGCTTAAGTAATTTTGTCTTTTTCTTATCTCTAAACCTTGTTCTGCCATCTATTTACTAAAGTTATAATAATAAATGACCTATAAGAAGTTGATATGCCAATGAACAAACAAACCAAATAATTCATGAGAATGATCTTTAAAAAGACAAATACCTTGAAAGAAATGTGACTTACATCATTTGTTTTATTCTAAAGTTTACACAGTTGAATTCTTGAGAGTCACTCAAGGTAAATGGTTACTGTGAAAGGTAATGATGAATGAAGGTAATGATGAATGAAGGTAATGATGAATGAAGAAAATGATATGAACAAAAGGGGAGGTGGATGGACTATTCCACAAAGGGGCATTCCTTAGAAACAAAAAAAAAAGAAGAAATACTGAGCAGATCTTTCACCTTACATCTGGAATATAGGAGAAATGAGAGTGATTCGACTGTGTAAGCTGCATGGCATATGCTTGTTACAAAAGGCTGAATTGATAGGACTAAAAAAAATGGAGCTCACGTGAACATTTACCATGGAAATAACTACAGAGTCAGCAATAAACTGGCTAATTTACATCTGTTTAAATTACTTCCTCTACATCACTTGTGTTTGTCTTGTCTTCGCACATCTTGACTGAGAAAGACACTGGTGTTATATAGCTCTCCCAGTCCAAGACCCATGTTGACTATTGGCAAATACTTGCACAGTATTGTTCATATGGAAATAGGCAGTACCACTTACTCTAAGTAGAAGGTCTTCTCTCAAGAGCGCATTGTGGAAGAGGGTGCAACTCCTGTTGCTTATAGCACCACATTCAACCAACTCAGAGTCTTTAATCTGGCTGACCCAATTCTCTGTTACATGACTGTAAATTGAAATTTGTCAATGCTGGAAAGTCAAGTGAGTTAATCCATCCCAAATATGGTAGCAACACTCCAGTTTTTATTTTAAAAAGATTAACTATCAGATATTATGGAGGCACGGTGGAGTAATCGATAATGACTCGGACTGAGGAATTGGAGAGCCGAGTTTGAATTCCAGTTGAATCCAATACATTCACTTACGTGCTAATACCCTTGAGAAAAGGTATGAATCCTCTTCTTCTCCCCCTAGCTATGGGTAAATAATAGGACAGACTGGGTTCTGTAGCCTTGGAAAGCAACTGGTCTACCACAGAAAGAAATGACAACCTACTGCGAGAAAAACATCTGCCTCATCAGTCATGTATTGAAAGATACATGATCACCTAGAGTGTATCACACATGAAACATAACTGAACTAATCAGATATTAAACAAAAAAAAGTCCAGCAATTTGGATGTGTACTATTGCAGTTAGATTCAATTTTAATTAACAGAATATATATATATATATATATATATATATATATATATATATATATATATAAACTAGTACACAGTATATGGTGGTGATGGGGGTAATAAAACAGTGCTTGATGTAAAATAACAGTTAAAATTTATATTAATAATAAAAAGCAATACAAATGCAGAAGAATGTGTAATTGTGTTTTATAGACTATGCAAAGGCATTTGACAAAGTATTCCACAAAGATCTTTTAGAGCTGCTTAGCAACCTTGACATATTTGGGAAGAACATTAGAATAATCAAGAACCTATACTGGCAGCAAACTGTCTGCTAATGTATAGAAAATGAGTTCAGCAGATATACAAAATTAGAAAGGAGTGTAAGGCAAGGTTATGTCATCTCACCAGACCTATCCAACCTTTACAGCATGGCACTCTGTTTTTTTTTTACAAATACTTTCATGGTAATTGCTCTGAGGAGCTGCATTCGCTGGTTCCCAGACTTCATGAATTCAAGCACCCTACGAGGCTGGCATCCCGCTTTCACCCATTCACTGTTGAAACTATTAAATGTAGCCATCTCTTCTACTCCAACAGCTTCATATCTCGCACCTCTCGCCTGTGGAACTCCCATCCCTATTCCAGTTTCCCTGAGAGCTATAATCTCCAGCTATTCAAATGTAATGTCAATCGACATCTCCAGTTGTCTTGATCTATCCAGTATCCTTCTCCTCATCCTTTCCTCTATAACTCCCATCTGATCCTGCTCCAAATCATCTGTAACC
>CAHIKZ030001046.1:1010000-1045000 GCA_903632075.3 Acanthosepion pharaonis
TCCGGGTTACACTGTATAACAAATAGAGTGTAACCCGGATATAAGAGAGATTTTCTCTGGTCCCAAATTAGAGCCTGTGTTAATGTATATAAAATAGACCAAACCCGGATATAAGAGAGATTTTCTCTGGTCCCAAATTAAGCCTGTGTTAATAAACCCGGATATAAGGGTTTCTCTGGTCCGACAACTCTCTTATATCCTGGTTACTGTATAACAAATAATTGTAACCCGGATATAAGAGAGATTTTCTCTGGTCCCAAATTGGAAGCCTGTGTTAATGTATATAAAAGACTAAACCCGGATATAAAAGACTTCTTCTCCGGTCCCGACAACTCTCTTATATAGGTTAACTGTATAACAAAGAAACCGGATATAAGAGAGATTTTCTCTGGTCCCAAATTAGAGCCTGTGTTAATGTATATAAAATAGACTAAACCCGGATATAAAAGACTTCTTCTCCGGTCCCGACAACTCTCTTATATCTGGGTTACACTGTATAACAAATAGAGTGTAACCCGGATATAAGAGAAACCCGGATATAAGAGAGATTTTCTCTGGTCCCAAATTAGAGCCTGTGTTAATGTATATAAAATAGACTAAACCCGGATATAAAAACTTCTTCTAGTCCAACAACTCTCTTATATCTAGGTTACACGGATAACCCGGATAAAGAAAACCCGGATATAAGAGATTTTCTCTGGTCCCCAAATTAGAGCCTGTGTTAATGTATATAAAATAGACTAAACCCGGATATAAAAGACTTCTTCTCCGGTCCCGACAACTCTCTTATATCTGGGTTACACTGTATAACAAATAGAGTGTAACCCGGATATAAGAGAAACCCGGATTTTCTCTAGCCTGTGTTAATGTATATAAAATAGACCAAACCCGGAGAGATTTTCTTTCTTTGTTAATGTATATAAATAGACCAAACCCGGATATAAGAGATTTTCTCTGGTCCCAAATTAGAGCCTGTGTTAATGTATATAAAATAGACCAAACCCGGATATAAAAGATTTTCTCTGGTCCCAAATTAGAGCCTGTGTTAATATAAATAAAATAGCCAAACCCGGATATAGAGACTTCTTCTCTGGTCCCGACAACTCTCTTATATCTGGGTTACACTGTATAACAAATAAATGTAACCCGGATATAAAGAGAAGTCCCCAGTAGAGCCTGTGTTAATGTATATAAAAAGCTAAACCGGATATAAAAGACTTTTTCTCCGGTCCCAACTCTCTTATATCTGGGTTACACTGTATACAAATAGATTAAACCGGATATAAGAGATATTTCTCTGGTCCCAAATTAGAGCCTTTGTTAATGTATATAAAATAGACTAAACCGGATATAAAAGACTTTTCTCCGGTCCCAACAACTCTTATATCTGGGTTACTGTATAACAAATAGAGTGTAACCCGGATATAAGAAACCGGATATAAGAGAGATTTTCTCTGGTTTAAATTAGAGCCTGTGTTAATGTATATAAAATAGACCAAACCCGGATATAAGAGAGATTTTCTCTGGTCCCAAACCCGGATATAAGAGATTTCTCTGGTCCCAAATTAGAGCCTGTGTTAATATAAATAAAATAGACCAAACCCGGATATAAGAGACTTCTTCTCTGGTCCCGACAACTCTCTTATATCCGGGTTACACTGTATAACAAATAGAGTGTAACCCGGATATAAGAGACCCGGATATAAGAAAAACCCGGATATAAGAGACTTCTTCTCCGGTCCCGACAACTCTCTTATATCCGGGTTACACTGTATTATCACATGCATGTTTTTTTTACTTTTGTTTTCAGCATTTATGAAAAGTTCAACTGCCCTTTAATATACGTCTGTTAAATTAAAAAATATCATCAATCCCCTGACTGGGTGTGGTCATAGGGTCAATGTGAAGTTGAGCTCCTGACCACCTACCTCCATATGTCTCAGCTGCATGCCAATGTTCAAGCCTCTATAAACAATTTTCCAGTATACTCAGTGATATCAGCTCATTTTTACCTTTGCCTCTTCTTTTTTAAAGGTCGTACCTTGTAGAATGGCAGTGAATAAATTGTTGTCTCCGATGACATATCCGTACCATTTAAATTTTCTCTTCTTGATAGATAGTCTCTCAACAGGTCGGTTCCTTGATTGATGGGGTTTTTCCCTGCATCATTTGTGAAGCAGCCTACATAGAGGATACCTCGGATGGTTCTGTAACATCTCATTTTTAATACTTAGGTACTTAACTGTAATTCTGCTGTTAATCACCAAGATTTGCCGGCATATAGAAAGACTGGGAACATGAAACATCCTGATCTTTGATTTCAGGTTAATGGTCTTTTCTTTTTAGTCAGATTTTACTTTTGTCACAGCTTTCATTGTTTGTGCTACTCCTGAAATATTTCTATTTTAGATCCCTTTTAGTTTATTATATATATATATATATATATAACTAGACTCGTTTCGAAAAACATGAACTTCTGCCGACAAAAAAATCGCACAGATGCAGGTCTGAAGCCCAAAGAAAAAACCCCGATATGAGTAACAACTAACAAAAGAGCTCAATACAACCATAGAGCAGACCTAGATACACCTAGTGAGCCAGACAAACCTACCTTGGTTTCACCTAAACGGATCGTCAGGGAAAGTTTGGCCAAACTTTCCTTGACGATCCGTTTAGGTGAAACCTAGGTAGGTTTGTCTGGCTCACTAGGTGTATCTATCTATCTATCTCTCTCTCTCTATATATATAAAAAATCCTGTTTCACTATATCACAGCACATCAGTGTGGTCAGCCATCTGATTGCTTCATCCCAGGATTGAAACTTGACTGATTTGGCATTAGTCAGTGATTCTATCCCTGAGCTATTGGAACATGACAGGGAAAAGGAAATTTTTAATGTATTATATACATGATGTATACAAACTCCAGTAGCCAATAGTGCTCAATTCATAATTGAAGAGTGATGCGTTAACAGCAGGAGCAGCTACTGTTTTTCAAAATTCCTATTTCTCTAGAATCTTCAATTGGAAGACAAGAGCATGAATAGTCATCCATATAGAAGACTTTTTTCTTCTGGCATTAGTCTCCAATCTGGAGAATGTTTCATTCAGGTTCTTGATGAGATTCTCTTCTTTGCTAGCTTGACCGTTTACATCCGCCCAGTAATGGTGCTAGGGTTTCTGGAATGTCAGTCAAGCTGAAATTCAGTCTTTTTGCAAGTATCTATTTTTTTAATTTTTACTCAGAGAAAAACTGAAAATGTGAAATAAAGAGTTTATTACAATATACAACATAATATTAGCTAAAGAAATCATTTTTTCTCACCTTTAGATCTGCAAATTTTTCCATGGCACTTTCTACCCCTATCTTCTTTACAAGATCATTTTCTATTGACAAAATTGTCAAAGAATTTACTCTATCTTAAGTCATGTATGAGTGCAAGTATGTTTTTATAAGCTTTAAATTTGGAAGATTTCAAAAATGACATGGCGGCATGATGGCACCTTGGGCGATTGCTCGATTTACCAGTACCTTGAGCTCTTCCTGACATTGCTTACAAAACCAAGGTAGGTTCGTGATGTTGCAACTTCCAATGCTGACTGATCTGTAGTTCCTCAAGGACATCATTCATGATGTGTTCAAGAAAAATGTCAAAGTACAAAGGGAACAAAAGATAGTCTTGGTATACACCGACAGATGTCTGGAACCATCTGTCTATAGAGACCTGGAACATTTTATACAGCATTTGGTTCAACCTCCTACCCATGTTATATTTGTTTAATGTGGCTCACAATTTCATGTCTCATTCTATCAAAAGTTTTTTTAAAGTCTATATAGATGTGGTAGAGGTTTTGTTTGTGTCATGAATATGTTTCACACAGAACTGGGAGATTCTTTCAAAAGACTTAAAAAAAGAAAATTCTGATATAATCAGATGCATGTCTTGCACATCTGTTTTCAACATTTATGAAAAAGTTCAACTGCCTCTTAATATAGATCTGTCAAATATTCTTAAAAATATCATCAGTCCCTTGACTGGGTGTTACCATAGGGTCAATATTCAGCTGAGCTCCTGACCAGCTACCGCCATATGCCTCAGCTGCATGCCAATGTTCAAGCCTTTATAAATGATCTTCATGTATACTCAATGATATCAGCCCATTTAGAAGATGTAGTAGAGTTATTGGTTGTGTGATATGTTTCTCAAAGAACTAAGAGATTAAATATCTTCTATTTTGATTCTTCCACATAGAAATCCAGCCTGTTCTTCAGTGCTTAATATTTTTCTGATTGGAATATCAATCTATTTTGTATGATTTCCAACATTACACTTTACTTTTCAAAAATGTGTGTATAATGGATTGGTAAATAGGATTGTACCTATTTGCATAAGTTAAGTAGAAGAGATATAAAGTGTATAGCAAAGAAAGAGACAGGAAATTGACTACTAACTACGTGTCATAGAACAAACAATTATCTAAAATTTTTCATGCCAATGCAATCATAGAAAATATAAATTAGTAAAAAAAAAAAAAAGAGTTAACTCCCTTGTTTGGTATTTATTTTTTAATAAACTGGTTGATTTGACAAATGATTGTATGCAGTTATATTCTTTTTTTCTAGGAAATTACAGGTGAAGATAATACTTTATAGCCATTATATCAAGGAAAGGAAAAACAGCTTAACGGCCAATTAAGACCCAGAATTGAAGAGGAAAACATTGTGTTGGAAGATCTTGACAGAGAAGAAAGGATGAGTACTTCAGATCAGGAAAATGTAATCAAAGATGAGTCTATGTGTGATAATGGGAGTGACTGTGACATGAAAGAAAATGAAATGAGACCAAGATCTCCATTAAAAGGAATGGAACATAAACCTGAAGAGGGAGAGAAAGAAGGAACCTGTAGAAGAAGTTTGAGAACAATCAAAGGCATGAAACCTCTTTGGTTCAAGGAGGTGTAGTGGGTTAGTAAATAGGATTCTTCTTATTTGCATATGTCAAGTAGAAGAGAAATGTATGGTAAAGAAAGAGACAGGTAAGAATTTGACTATTGATCACATATTGTAGAACAATACAACAATATGGCATTGCTGATAAGATGTTTAAGTCACTTGGTTGAACCAGAATTTTTTGAGCCTTGGATCCGGTGTTTTGCAGCCCAGGCTAGGGCTAAAAATTCAAAGACAACCAGGCAAGAAGGAGAGAAAATGAAATAACTGACCTCTTTCTAGCTTTGACAGGTTGTGAAGCTATAATGAAAATTTCTGTTATGGAATACCCCCAAACAATTGGAGAATTTGACTTTTGTTGAAATTTCAGAAATTATATAAAATGTTTGTGGCCTAAAAAGAAACTTGTCATAGCGGAAAGAACCAAATTTCTCTCCATTATAGAAACAAAACAAATCAATTATGTAATATCTTCACATATTAAGAGAAGCTAAAAGATTCTGTGAATTTGAGAAACTTGGAACTCAAGATTTGACTATTGAGAATGAATTGATTTAATTTCAGTTGAATGAAGGTATGGATGAAACATTTCATAAATATAAGATATTGAAACAATTACAATTTAATAATGTGCACGTGTGGAAATTATACAACAAAATGGATGAAGAATAGTAATTGTAAGATTTTTCAAGTGAAGAACAAGATTTTACGGAGACAGCAGTGAAGGACTGGTTTTCTATATTGAAGGCACAATTTCACCCAAAGATATTTTCCATTATTGCAGCCTTACCTGTTAAATTTATTGGGAAAACATCCCTTCTTCAGAGATATTCTCAATTTAATGATCTTTTTTCTCCATATCTCATTCTCTGATGAAGCTTTAATAAAAGTGAGACATGTTAGATCAATAAATGTTTCCTATTTGTTCTGTCAGATTCTAATCCATATTTGATCCTTAACTCATGTGAAAATATCTCTTCTTCAGAGACATTCTCAAAAATATAGTGCATTTAATGCTAAAAAAAAAAAAAAAAGAAAAAAAGAAAAGAAAAAAGAAAAGAAAAAAGAAAAAAAAAAAAAAAAAAAAAAAGTCTAAATGAAAATCACTTGGTAAAATAATGAATCCTTCCCACAATATTATCAATTTCTCTTCTGAATGGAATTGTTTTGGGCCCAAATCCTATATCAATCTTATCTGCCATTAGTGAGAAAATAAAATATGAACAAACCTGGAGATTGATTTTTCAAGAAAATATTACAGAAAGGAAGATTAATTTAAATCTAATGACATTTTCAATAAATTGTTGATCATATGTTTGTGAATTAATAAAATACCCAAGTGTTTCATCACCTAATGCAAATAACTGGAAAATACTAAAAAGTTTATCACAGGATAGATACTGGAAGCCATGTTGAAGTTTTTGCCAAAACCAGAAAAATATCAAAAGAAAAATCTAAAGCAATATGAGCAGAATTAAATAAAGTGAATTGACAAGTCCTCTCCATCTTGTTTCAAAATCTGATGGTAATTATTGATGTTGATGTCATTACCATATGTTGAATAGTCTTACAAGATGTGATTGGTATCCTATACCAGACAACAGTTCATTTAACACTAAACGTGCAAATACATGCTGTTTTTCAAAAACAGACTTCAGCTTATCACCAAATAAAATTACATTCTGATGATGTGCCAAAGACAACTTTTAGAGTGCTTCAATATAGTTACATGCCTTTTGTCTTTTAAAAAAAAAATTTCATCCCAAGAAAGGTGATAATACCCCTAAGATGCAATGGGTTACAAGAGTGAAAGTGAATAGGGAGACTTTACTGAGGAGAAAGGGCAGTAAAAGAACAGAGTTTAAGAAGACAGAAGATGGTGACTGATGTCGCATTTGATTTTTTGAAGATCGTGGGGGGGGGCAGGCAAGCAAGAAGCTAGAAGACAGTTACATCTAGCTATTTCAGCAGAATAAACAATGATTTGGGTTTGGTTTCGCTTATTTTGTTTAACGACATATCAACCTCAATGGGTTATTTAATGCCAACAACATTTTTAGGATAGATTCGTATGAATAGAATATGTTTTCTTTGGCTTAGATTGGTTTGGTTTATTTTGTTTTATGGCATATCAACCTCAATGGGTTATTTAATGCCAACAACATTTTTAGGATAGATTTGTATGAATAGAATATGTTTTCTTTGGCTTAGATTGGTTTGGTTTATTTTGTTTTATGGCATATCAACCTCAATGGTTATTTAATGCCTTGGAGGCAGTCGTAAACAATCACATGACTAATTTCAAATCAAATTTGCATAATGGTCCTGGCATTTTGATACATCTAAACTGACATGAAAGAATCAGAGAAACCATTTCAAGTCAGTAGCAGATCAGACACCTGCAGAAAGCCAAATTTAATTCCTGATTGATACATGTTCATTATAATCTGTCAGAACTTTGAGAATCCATTAATGATCAGTCATACAAAAAAATAAATAAGTGAACATAAGAAATTAACTCATTCCAAAAGATTATGTTATGCATTGTGCTCTAATTAGTTAATAACAAATGAATTATATTTTTTATAGTATTAATCACCCAATACAAAGCCCAAGAGCCACTCAAGATAGAGGAGTAAGGAGTATGAGGATATGTAAAATAGGTAATGGTTGACCCTTGTCTTGAAGTCGTCAAGATTGTATTGATCAAAGAAGCATTGTCTTGGAAATCTAACAATACTTGGAAAGATGGAATATAAAAGGAAGAAGGATGATTCAGCTGTGGCAGGGTGGGTTCAAGCTCTACAAGTTTAAAACTGGAGGAAGTAAGGAATGTATCATGTCTGAATATTTACCATGGAAACAAGAGGTTAGTAAGGTTTTTGTCAGTGGGAAAGAAATGGTAAGTTAAGGTAAAAAAAAAAAAAGAAAACCAAAAGAACAATTCATCATGTCCAAAGCTGTTGAGATACTTTTCAACTCTATCAAAGCTGGAAAATGAGATTTGAAAAGCTCTAGTTCAGCTTTTCTTATATCTTTACTTGTATTTTTTTCTATTTATGTGTGCTATTAATAAACAATAATCATCTGTTGGCTGTGAATTTTTGGATTTTCACACTGTAGTGATATCAGTTGTCAGCTGATATCTTGTTCGGGACACATCTACAGGAAGTTACAGAAATTATTTAGAAAATAATTGTCTTGACAAAAAAGGTAAATTAAGTTCAGCAAACCTCCCAAGAAGCAGGTCAACCAACTGACAAAGAAGGTCAGCTTAGTGGAGCCAGAACCTGGCATCTGATGAATGAATTCTTTTTTATGAAAGCTGAGAGGACAAAGAAGACTTGTTAGCTGTAAGAGAGTGGCCCCTAATAGGCTAAAGCAGAGGACTTCACACAAAAGACACATGCTGCTTAGACTGTTCACCTCCTCACTTTTCTTTGCTCACCTACAGCCAGTCCTTACAAAAAGGTTGTAAGTGAATAAAATTTGCTGACTACTACAATTTCATTTTCATGGTCTTTTTTCTTGGATAAGGATCTGATCAAGGAATTGTTTTCCTTGCATTAACTCAGAGGCATTTGACTAAAAGAAGCTTCACTCTGTGAATGAACCTGGTGTCTAAGACTGAGCTAAAACAGCAGAACAACCCTGAAAATAGCTCATATGAGTCAAAATCTTGGACACAGCCTTGATCTCATTTTTTTGCACTTGCAGCATCTAGATTTGCAGTTTTGTAAAAACAATGGATAAACTCAATAGAACAAAATAAAACTTAATATAACTTTTTAAAGGTACAACCAGTGCATTATATATATATATATATGTCTATATTTCTGAGATGAGGTATTATATATCATCCTCACATAAATATGATAAATATGGCAACAATGATGAAGATAATAGTCTGAACAATGTAAATAGTATATATACATATATATATATATATATATATATATATATATAAAAAGGAACTTTATCTGTAGTTTTCATTTGTTTTTATCATTAATTTTGGTCAGCCCTTGTTTTGATCAAACAACCTCTTTCAAGTTGTTTTTTAAGATAGAGGCTAGAGAGATTCAGAATTCCCTTCTTGGTCATTTTGACAATTTTGTTGATTGCTGGGAAGAGTTTGTGTGTGATGTTAACTTAGTTCCTTGAGAGTGTTTATGAAGTGTAAGTGTATATATTCGTATGGGTGTGTGGATAAGTGTGAGACCTCAACACATGTGCAAGCACGTCTGTCTTGTGTAGGTGAGAAATGTGGGTAGGGCTCGATTTATGGTGTTATAGATTAATTCTATGTTGTTAAATTGGTGTTTAAGCCCATCTGGACAAAGTGTTTTGTGGCACAAAATCCATTTGGCTTCATGTTCCTCTAGAATTCATCTAAGGTTATCTTTTTTTTTTCTATTTTTTCAATTATACTGAATTTTGCATGGCTTTTAAAATCATGTTTTTCTAGGTTGTAATGCTGATCTACAGGTAATAATCAAATTATATATATATATATATATATATATAGAATGTGTGTATGTCATTAAAATACAGTTTTAATAGTTGCTATATTCATGGGTAAATGTGTTCAAATCATGGATAGAGTAGGTGTGTGTATATATAAGAGCAGATACTGAAGTTAAAATAATCAGTGTTTCATGCTTGAACACAATCATCAGGCTGTGTGTGTTGGGTGGTAGCTCGACTATTTATATATGATGGCCAAAAGTGCACAATGAGTAGCAATACAAGACATTTCTGGTTTATTGAGTTATTTGATAGGTGGGAGCAGC
This sequence comes from Acanthosepion pharaonis, assembly GCA_903632075.3. NCBI lineage: Eukaryota > Metazoa > Mollusca > Cephalopoda > Sepiida > Sepiidae > Acanthosepion > Acanthosepion pharaonis. The sequence continues at coordinate 1,019,741 of CAHIKZ030001046.1, forward strand.
GATATTTTAAGTTATCCTAAAGGATATTGAGTAGAAACATTATAGGCCAGAATGCAGTCATTGCATCGAATTAGTATCTGTTTATATTTCAGTTCAGTTTGACATTCCAACCACCTGAAGAAGGACAGAGCATACAACGGCCAAAACATTGTAATAAATATGGCGACAAAGATGAGGACAATAGTCCGAATAATGTAAATAATTGCATCGAATTGTTTGTTAATTTTTAATCTATTATTGATTGCTAAGTTTGCTGCTAGGAAAGTTGGCTTACTGCATCATGTTAGACAATCTTTCCTGAAACTATCTGACACATTTCTAAGTCTACCATTTGGCTATTCATTGAATATTGCTGTTGCATCTGATCTGGTGCCTTTGCTATGTATTTAGAGATTCTTGATAAAATCTAAAGAAGAATTTGCAACATTATTAGTCATGATCTGGCATCTCAGATTCAGTCACTTTCCCATATTGTAATGTAGCTTCTGTGTCTTTTCCATAAATATTTTTATGGTAATTTTTCTGATGAGCTTTCCCCTATGATGTCTAGAATTTATGAATTTAATCGCTGTACTGGATTGGCAGCTAGGTCTCGTTTCATAGATGAAATTGCTAGATTTAACCATAAGTTTTATGCTAACAGTATCTTTTCTCAGACTTGTGAAAGACCTTTTTGGCCTCTTGACTTCCAACCAACTTTGATCTTCAAAACCTTAAATGAAATATCAATCATCATCAGTCCTCTTGGACTGTTCTTTTACTGTCCTCTCGCCTTGACACACTGACTGCCAGAGGTCAATTACAAAATCTGACTTCAAACGCCAACTTTATAATAGATAACTTAGATGATAAAACCAGCTTCAACTGAAACCTTGACACTGTTTTCACATGAAAGGTATCACTGAATAAACACATTGTTGGTGTCTGCAGGTAAAAACATGTTGGAACATGCGAAACGCATAGTTGATATGGGATAACTTGGAGTCATAAAAACTATCACCCATGAGTTATCTCAGGGTTGGCAGTCCATTGCTTTTTCACTCTCATTAATTCTTGCACATTTGTGGCTTTTTTACCTTGCACGGTGGGGGTGGGGGTGGAATCTGACATTTTGCCCTCAATTTGATTTTTTTTCTTTCCCTGTGATCTTGGTCGATTTTCTGAAAGACCAAAGGTTACTTGCATTATTTACATCATTCGGGCTGTTATCCTCATCGTCATTGCCATATTCACAACATTTCAGTTGTTTTACACTCCGATCTTCTTCAGGCGATTGGCATTTCCAGCCAAACCCTTTATTTTCATCCACCAGGGTAGATTGTTCTAGTTGCATGTGCCATGTCTCTTCCAGATGCCTCAGTTATTACACTTTAACTCAACTCTCCGTTTTGGTATTGAACTCACAAATCTTTTGGATTTAGTCACTGGATTTAACCAACGCCTTTATCCACATGGCAATGTGAGGACATCTGTTTATGAATTTTTGGGACTTATGAACCTAATGTCTTGGCAAGCATTTTTTACCAGTGCTCATATTGCAATTTTTGTTATTAGTATTACATTTTTTTTTTTTTTTTTACCAGAGTTTATATTGCAATTTTTGTTCTTATTCATTGCTCTAGCACTTATTACTGGTCACCATATTGTATTCATTTCTATGTTTGGTCAATATAGGGACCAGAATCAGATGTCTAAAAATACCAGCAATATATTATTATATAAAAATAACCAGGATTAGCCATTGGCAGTGAAATTACCTGCAATACATTTTATCTTTAGTTGAAGGCATACAATTGCATTCAAATATTTAGATTGCAGCATTAAATAACTCAAAGGTTGATATACCACAAAATAAGACTGACTCACTGCCATAACATAACTTCCCTGTGCCTTTTCTATAAATATTTTCATGGTAATTCTTCTGAAGAGCTTTCTTTTTTTGTACCCACTGAGGTAAATAGCAATAGGGAGGTTCATATCCCAAAAATCTGGAGCCAGAGGTCATAATGCCAAAGGTCAAAAATCAATCTTGCAAGAAAATACTAGAGGCCTAAATCAAAAAGCTAAAACATTCATATCACAATTCACAACTTATCCCTTCATTCATATCACAATTAACTTCCTTAGCCATACAGAGCCCAAACCACCCTGTGGTCCAAAACAACATTCTTTTATTGGGGGTAAGAAAGGTTGTGATTGATAGACACTGATAGGGTAGGGAAGCACAAATAATTACCATATTTTGAGGCTTACTAAAATTAGCCCAATCTTGATTCAAATTTTTTTATCAACAGATGCCACAAAAAACACATTCTTTTCTGAAGTAAGACTTGATTTTTCCCCTTTGTTGCCACAACGTTAATGTCATGAATTTAAGTGCAGTGCTAGATTGGCAGCTATGTCTCGTTTTTACCAGTTGAAATTGAAGACGTAACAGTTGCTAGCAGAATTGTATTTATTTTTTGATGCCTCCAAAAAGGCAAATGATTTTATCTCCTATATGACACAGAATTCTATAGCCTTCTCAATTTTTGCTAGGGTTAAGATAGCGTCCATAAAAACAAAATCTTTGCTTTCACTTGAGTTGTTGTCAGTGTACGTAGCCGTGAAATGCATTAAGGACATCTTCAAACCTTTATCAAATGTTTTTGATACAAAATGTAATTATTGCTGTTGATGAGCAAATAGCATTATCTTGGTTATTGCCTGATAGCATAAGAACCAAAAACCAGTTTGTCAAGAATAGATTAAAAGACATTAAAGTAGCCCTAGAAAAGTTAGATTCTAAAAATGGATTATTGGTAAAATTCAAATATGTACCTTCTTCTGAAAATCCTGTTGATTTAATTACTTGGGGATTGTCACTGGAAAAGTTTAGACAAAGTTTTACATTTTGGACTCTCCTGATCCTTCCGAGTTAAATAAGGATCCAATAGTTTGGCCTGAAAGTTGTCTACATTGCTTGAGGGATTGCAATAAGGAGGTTATTCAAAACTAAGTATTTCACAACATTAGCTTTGCTAGTCTTTTAGAACCAATCATATCTTTGGAGAAACATTCAAAAGAAAGAAAAAGATCCTTAAATTAGTAACAGATTTTGTTATGGTCTGGTTCCTTGTACCACAGTGATAGTCCAACGTAGAACCAATTAAGACAAACTCAAACACAGGTATGGAATATCACAGATATATTACAAACAGGAATATATACAGAGAAGTAGAAGTGTTAGTATGAACAATCAGGTTTAGTAGAGAGAATAATGTAGTCTCGACCAGTATCACTATTCCAATGTCTTGCAGTAATTGTCTGAACGCGACACTGTTTCGGACTGCATCTGACTCGACTTGAACTACTGACTGAGGCGCAGTATTTATTAAGTATGGAATAGTCCATTATTATTATGTGTAAGATCCCATAACAGATTTAAACCTGTATTTAAATGAAAATAGATTTTATTCTTAACTACTAGAATGAATTAGACTATCAAGCATCTAGCAATTTCTAGTACCCTTAATAAACTGAGGCTCTTGGGGTGTGAGATTCCTAAGGCCAGTGAAACTATTACAAATGACATTTCCAGCTGTTATCTTTGCAGAAAATATAAAGTACTTTCATTTAAATATCCAAAATTAACTGAGCTTCCACAACTTGATCAAACCATTTTCTCATATAGGAATAAATTTTACAGGACATTTAATAATTAAAATGAAAGGGTGGAAAAAAAGATGTATATTTTAATCTTCCCCTGTATGAAGGTAAGGGCAATTCATATAGAACTTATTAAGGAAATGAGTGCTCAAGAGTTTGTGCTTATCTTTATAAGATTCTCTAACATTTATACAATTCCCAGTCACATTTATAGCAATAATACTAAGCTCTCTGTCACTGAATGCAAATTCATTAAAAAATTTCTTTACTTTAAATTTTTGGACAGATTTTCTAAATTTAGCATTAAGCACCTCACAATATCTTCATATTCATCTTAGATTGACAGTACATGCCTTTATAAAAGCAGAGGAAAATCTCAAGTGGAGTATTTTGAACTATTCACTATTCTTACGATATACAAAAAGTAATCAATTCACGGCCACTAACTTATCGCTGATCTTCTGATCCAGGTTTGGAAATAATTACACCTGATTGCTTTTTATATCCTCTTTCTAAAGAAGACTTGCCATTAAACATGGATGATTAAATTATTATTGTGCCTGAACCCCTTCAAAGGAAAGACGTAATTACCTCTCTAGAGATAAGGGATTATTTATTTAATAAATAAAAAAAATATGGTATAATAAATATCTTCTAAGTTTAAGAGAACAATGTCAAGATTTGTGGGAAAATAAATATGAAAATATTATTAAGGTGAATGATGTTGTAATCATAAAGAATCCAGCACTAAACCTCACCCTTATTGGCAGTTAGGTAGAGTAATTGTGCTTATATTGGGTAATGACAAAAGGGTTTGCTCATTTATAGTTAAAAGAGAGGATGTTTTGTCTCAAACTCATTGTTTGAGCCATCTTCATCCTTTGGAATTATCTTTAACACATAACATTAATCCAGTTCATCCATTATCTGAGAATAAACCTGTTTCCAGCCACTCACTCAGGGGCACTGATTCAGTCAGAAAATGTAAAATGGTGAGCTAAGATGTAAAATAAAAAAAATCTGTTCTTAAAGATCCTTGTATTTTGTATTAAGCTCTTCACATTACATATTTGTGAATGAATGCAAAAATGGACTGACTTTCTTTAAGCCAGAATTAATGATTATGAAATAAGTAAAAGGAAAATATATCTAATGTTCAAATATTGTTCTTAATCCATAAATGAATCTGCCTTTCAAGATTAATTGTGAAATGTTTTCACATTCAAATTTTGTTGGTAACTTAGAAATAAAAATTTTTCTTTGTACAAAAGTAAATGATTTCAAACATAGTTCAAACATTGTGAAACAAATCCTTGTATATAATCATAATATTGCAGATTTACTGTAAAAATATTGTACTATTACAGTCTGTACTTGTATAAAAAAAAATATTCATTCTGAATTGTTCAAGGTTTCATTAGAATTTTGCTTGCATGACAAAGGTCTGTCATTCAATATACATTTTGTGTTATATTCCATGCTAATAGGAATTTATACTTGAAAAAACAAGGTGGAATAAATAAGTAAAAACCAGTACAATAAGAATAAAGGTAACAATTATGCACAAGTTGTCGCAAGTCAATCCAGTAGTGAATGCTACTATTGGAAGGTCGGTAGTTCTCACGTAAGTCGGAGTTGTATTCAACAGATTCCAGCTAGAATATTTACCAACCACCCCATGCGGTCAGATGTAGCACAAGGCTGAATTTAACGTGGGGTATCTGAGCCCGTAGGCTCTGGCAAAAATTCCCCGCAGACTCCGTAAAAAATGGGGTCAGGTTGGTGTACCACCCCAGATGAAACACTGCCTTTCAGCATAGCCTTGTCTGGGTTCCTCTCTGCCCGAAAGCAGAGTGTTCAACCGTATAGCTGTAAAGATTTCAGCTAGATTGACTTACAGATACTTATAGGTAGTTATAGGTGTTTGTTTTTCATCCAGAACCAAACAAAAGGTTTCCCTCCAAATTCCTAGAAGTGAATTTGGGGCATACCTGTAGGTTATAAAAGGGGTCCTTCAATTTAATTGAAGGCATCAACGAACATCTTCTGCTGGAACCCAGGCCATTCTGGTCCAGAAAGAAAAACATCAAAAGCCCTAGAAAAGTTATGCATAGAAATTTGACAACCACCAGACAAGAATTAAAAGTAACATCAAAGTTGCTCCTCCATCAAGGAAAAGTCTTCAGTTAGTGTGATTGTTCTATTCTTCACTGTTACCATGAACTTTGCTTCAAAAATTGTACCAATTCTTTGAAAACTATTCAGAGAATTATTTTCTCCTTTTCTACATTTTATATGAAGTTTCCTTTCCTGATGACCTTGTGCCGCATTATAATTAATATTGTAAAAAGGCATATTCCGTTTGCATTGATTATTTTACATTACATACATGTTATTGGCCATCATTTGGCATCCAATGCACTTAATTTGTGTAATTCATTCATTAAATTGTGTGTTAATAAATTTATCGTTTGTCCTTAAATCCGGATCCGTGTCTGTTGTGTGCCCATATAAATTAAATATTATGATTTCAATCTCTATTGGGAATGACTGCAAGATGTTTTCCCCTCCCCTTTTATAGGTAGAAGTCCACAAATGAATGCCGAGATATTTCTTAGCCAATAAAATAGGCCAATTTACTGTTTGACATGATTCAATTCAGGTCTGCTTTGTCTAGAAGACAGACCGCTGTGTTTGCTTGTCTGACCTTGTTTTGTGTGTAGACATCAATTTATAGTTTATGAAATTTTTTTACCTTTAATTTGCTTTGCATGTATTGATTGCTTGATACTGTTTTTTTTTTTTTTTTTGCCCTTTTTTCTTTTTATTGCAAACTTTGTTAATACTCTTTGTTGGACAGTTCCGTTATTTCTTTTGCATTTGACCATTGCTACTAACTCATCATGTTACTTCAAGCATTTGTTTAGACTATTTTTTCTTATTTTCTTTTTTCTTGTTTTTTTTAGCAAATAAAAATTCCTTCACTATATGTCTCCAAAGATTTGCTTAAAAATGAGTATACATGATGAAAAAAAAAAATGCTCCAAATAACAGTTCTATCATCAAGATATTTATTATTAAGAAAAATCCAAGGATTTTTTTATTATTAAATTATATTTTTTGTTCTTTTTAGAACCTTCAAAATTTTGGTTACATTTTTGTTTTTCTTGCGCCAGCAGGTGACAATAAATTAGTATGGGAAATGTTAGCAAGTTTTTGTTGTTCAAAACACATTGATTTGGAAATTCTTGAAAAAACGTCAGATAATTGTTGGATTTTAATGATACTTTCAGAACTTATTCACAAATGAAATTATTTTGTAAATGTTTTCCTTAAAAAATGATGAATTTTTTTATGCATTGGTTAACTCCCACTTACTGATATCATCTATACAATTTTAATGCATACTATGATATCATACAGAAAATATAGAACTATATAGGGATGATGGCCTTATGGTTGTAAAGAATTCAACAAACTTTAAAATTGACAAAATTAGAAATATATATTGAGAGTTTAAAAACCTAAACTTAAAAGTTACTATTAATATACATAAAAAAAGTAAACTACCTCTATGTGACATTAGTAAATAAAATATACCAACCAAAAAACAAATACAAATCCTTTATATATTCACCCAAAGTCTAATCATCCCTCATCTATTATACAACACATACCCTCATCCATAGAATATAGAATCATAAGAAATTCTGAAAATGTATTTAATAAACACTGCAATTTTTATAATAATGCTTTAAAAAAATAGTGGATATAAATGCCCTGATATTAAATATGTAAACAATTATACCTACAACCAGAGGAAAAATAGAAATAGAAAAATTATTTGGTACCCCCCCACTTTTAACTAAATGTTTAGCTGTAAGTTAGGGCAAAAGTTTATTGCATTGATTGAGAAACATTTTTCAAGTAATAATTCATTAAACAAGATTTTCAATAAAAATACACTAAAATTAATTATAATTGTACTGATAATCTAGAAAAAATTATAAAAAAAAACATAATTTTAAATAAATATTTAACTCAATATAAGAGTAATTCGAAAACAGAAATCAATAATTTTGATAATGAAGTATGTAATTGCAGAAACTCTATAAAGTGTCCACAGAAAAATAAATGCCTTACTGAATATATTGTTTATCAATGCATTATTACATCTATTGAAAACCTAACTATTAAAAAATTTTATATTGGTAGCAGAAATAACACTTAAACTAAGATGGTGCCAGTATATTTCCTCCTTTAACAGTATGTACCATAACTGAACATTCCTATCTTAATTTTGGTATTTAAAAACAATCAATAAAACCTCCACAGTAAAATAGAAAATTAAAAAAAAAAATACGAAAATATCTAAGTCCTTAAATGACCCATGCCCCTTGTGTTTATATGAAAAGCTATACATTAAGTTTCTTACAAATAATGATCTATTAAATCAGCAAAATGAGTTTAGTCATATGTAGACATTGTAAAATATAATGAACTTTCACAAAAGTCTGTATATTGCATATATCAGTACATATATTAATTCCTTGATTTTTAATTTTAAGTATGTTAAAATTAAAAAAAAAATTAACCCTTTGTCAGAGATATACATATTTCTAAGAATAGTTCTTTGTAACTTAAATGTATACTTTTTGCTGGAAGTAAGGTGTTGAGTCATCAATATGACAGTTTCCTGAGACGTGTATGAATACCGCACATATCCCAACATCTAAACTATATTTTTTAACTTTTCAAATTTAGTGTTGACTTTCCTTCTAATTAATTGAAATTTTAATGATTTACACTTAAAAATAAAAAAACATAATATATATGCTTATTAAAGTGTTAATATGGAGGGAGGGATCCAGATTTTTAAATTTTATTAAATATTAACATTTTAATAAGCATATATATTATAGTTTTTTTTTATTTCATCAAAGTTACTGAACATTGCCTGATGATGAGATAACATTAAGTCTTGAAACAGAAATTTCTGTGTCAAAATGTAAAATATTTCTATTAAAAATATCATTAAAAATATTTCTATTAAAAATGTCATTAAAAATATTATGCTCTACATTGTATTAAGCACATTTTTACAAAATTAAATGCCAGTGAACTTTGGATTCTAAATCTGTTCTTTCTCTTCATTTGGATATATATCTTATATATAAAGTACAGTGTATGTGTGTTTCTGCATGTGTGTCCAAGCAACTCCTTCCCTCTTACTGGTCCAATTCAAGGATTCATAGCTCATTCAAAAGCCCTAGAAAAGTTAAGCACAGAAAATGATTTTTGTTGAGCTCAGATTAAAAATATATATTAATATATTATACTAGACATTGTTGCTTTCATGGTTCAAGGGGAATAACTTATTTTCCTTTAGTATCCAAAATTGCAGCTAGGTTAAAAGCCACCCTAGCAGAATTTTTGTAGTACTCTTAAGTGGTCAATCATCTAGGTACTGATCAATGTTGATTAACCTTTGTGATTGTATGGAAACTGACGTTCCAACATGATGTAGCCATGAGACTAGTCAAAGGAGAGCATTAATGTGTTACATGAGCCTAAGAGAAGATGAAAAGTGAAATTCATCAAGTTATGTAGGAAAGATGATGGTTAAGTCTAGACATGAAGAGATCAAGATTACAGTGATCAGAAAAAAACATCCTCCTACTCTACTCTGACCCTCTTGGACCTCCGAGACAATTCAAGTTATGTAGGAAAGATGATGGTTAAGTCTAGACATGAAGAGATCAAGATTACAGTGATCAGAAAAAACATCCTCCTACTCTACTCTGACCCTCTTGGACCTCCGAGACAATTCAAGTTATGTAGGAAAGATGATGGTTAAGTCTAGACATGAAGAGATCAAGATTACAGTGATCAGAAAAACATCCTCCTACTCTACTCTGACCCTCTTGGACCTCCGAGACAATTCAAGTTATGTAGGAAAGATGATGGTTAAGTCTAGACATGAAGAGATCAAGATTACAGTGATCAGAAAAAACATCCTCCTACCAGGAGTTTGTTCCACAAAGCAACAGTCTTTGGGAAAAAGCTTTCTGAAAAAGTAAAGTAAAAAAAGTAAAGCTTTCTGAAAAAGCTTTACTTGTAAATGGAAGAGGATTCATTCTATTGTATGTGTCATGGCGGATCACAGTTTCAAAGTTCAGGGCTGGTGGAACCAACGAATGTAGTTTGTCAGAACCCTTGCCATGGAAATAGCAATAGAGTAGTGACAGGCTTGCAATATCTTGAACATGGGTGAAAGAGTAGTAGGGTTGAAAATAATTGATCACTCAAAAGGACATGTAAATGCTTTTGAATTTCATCAAGACAAGCATCACATTTTTATTATATGATCATTAAACAAGCAACTTAAGTGTTTTATTGAATTTGAATTCATATTCCTTTTCAGGGAGATTTTTTCAAAACAGAAGACTATATGGCCATTAAGGGTTGATGAGTTGGTGTATTGCAAGTGTGTGTGTTTTCAAATATAAACATTTAAAAGAAGTGGTAACAAAAACTTGAATTTCTACTATGGACTATTTTTTTTCTTTTTTTGTACAAACTGTACGGAAAGAAAGTTCTCAATGTCTCTTGGGCATGTCTGTTTTCTTTTTCTGAATCATAAGTAAGTTACGGTAAGTCATGATAAGCAGCGCTATAATGGTCAAGCTAAAGTCAGCATTGCACCAAGTTGGAATGACTAAAGTAAAATTGTAATTCATCAGTGGAGATTCTCCAAAGATGTCTGAATGCTATGCACTCAAAAATGGAAAGAGATATAGTTCAGTTCTTTTTGGAAGTGGAGTTTTCTGTTTTGGATACAGAAGTTAGGGTAAGTCACAATAAATAGGGTTATAATGGTAAAGCTCAAATCAGAATTGCACCAAGTTGGAATGACCAAAATAAACATTATAATTACTTTATATGTGAAGGTTTGGCAAAACACATCTGAACCCTATGTATTGTGAAGTGGAAGAGAATGATTCTGACATTTTCCAGAAGTGGTCATAAAATTGTGCAGAAGATGAAAAACCCTTTCCAGTTCCTTTATGTATTTTTCTTTTCATATTTTTTTTTCACCACACCCACCAAACAACTGCTAACTTTTAAATGATGCACCTTTGTTTTATTTTACGCCATGTGTTATTAATAGTTGACATAGTAGTCTTAAGTTTCCAAAGAATTATTATTATTATTGTTGTAGAACTTGTTTCCATTTTGTTTCTGTTGGTGGTTCTTAATAAAAGACAATTGTTGTCCAAATATTTTTAATAAAACATTGTCATTAAGTTTGAATTATTTCTTTTTGACTTTAAACTTTACTTACAATAGTAGTATCAGTAATAATAGTAGATGTTTTAAATATGAGGGAGGAACTGATATGTTTTTAGAATGACTAAGTTCCCAAAATCAATTAACCCCAAACAAAGTGATAATGCCACTAAGACTCAAGGGGCTACTGAAAATAAAAGAGAAGGAAGGCAACGACTTTAGGAACCAGAGACCCAATCCTAAACAGGGAACAGGTGATAGATCTCAACTCCTGTTCAAAAGACCAGAGTGTGAAACAAACGATGAGCAAACCTGTTAGAATTTTTTATATGAAGTTATATCATTATTATAAAATGTTTAAATTTTTCCTATTCTGTTTGCTTTCCTGTTTACACCTCATAGTCACAACAGACGTAATCATATGAATTTCTTCTAACTTGTTTCTGTATATATTCCTTGTAGTACTAGTAGTAAGATATTTGTAAAATGTCCTCAGTATAACCAACATGAGACAAAACATAGCACAATAAACAAGAAACTTAATTTTTGATTCAATCTTTCTAAATCAAGTTGTGAAATGAAGGTTATCCTGAATGACCAATCTTCTAGATCCTTTTATATTAATGCAAGTGACCTCCAGAGCTCTATCCTTGGTACTACTTTGTTTTTAATTTTCATTAATGACCCTCCAGATGGCATCAGTTCTCAACTTGGTACCTATGCTGATGACACAACCATTTACCTGTCTCGATAGTAAGTTTGATCAGTTCGATCAAGTCAAATTGGTGAACAATGTCAAAAGTGACCATCAGTCTTTTCTAAATTGGGAAAAGAATGGCTCAATTTTAATGACTCCAAAATGAAACTGCTCTCTATTAATCAACAGTCAGACTCCTTTCTGCCTTTCATCAGCATGGCTGATGCTAACCTCCAAGACAGTAAGTCATTGTGTTGTCTAGAGCTAACATTATCAGTTGGCATGAAGTTGAAAGACAATACTGAATACATTGCTTGGTCAGCTACTAAGGAAGTTGGTTCATGGTGTTGTGTTAGACAATTTTTCTCTCCAGAATCTATCTTGCATATTTGTAAGTTTACTATTCATCCATGCTTAGAATATTGTTACCACATATGGTCCTGTACTGTTGCTATCTTGATAAAGTCCAAAGAAGAATCTGCAATGTCACTGGTCCTGACGTGGCATCATGGCTTCAGACACTTTCTCACCACAATAACAGCTTCACTGTGTAGTACTAGATTGGCAAAAAGGTCTCATTAATTTACAGTTGATTTCTTTAAATGTAACCATAAGTTACATGCTAACAGTTTCTTTTCTCTCACTTCTCGCTTGTGGAACTCTTCCAACTCCATGATTTCCAGTTAACATTGCTCTTCAAAAATTTTAATGCAATGTCAGTTGTCATATAGTCTCTTCCTGATTACTCTTGAATTATTCTCTGATCATAGTAATGTTTGTTTTCTAATTCTTTCACACCCAGTAACCCCTTGCGTCTTAGTGGCTTTACTGCCTTGATTAGGACTAAAAAATTATATAAGAATAATGGATTAAAAAAAAAACACAGGAAAAAAGGCCTGTACAAGGCACAAGGGCCACTTGCAGTAAAGGGCTACAGAGCAAGAGACACAGCTTATGCATATATGTGCGGAAGGTAACAGTGTAAACCCTAGAGTGTAACAGGTTAAAATTGTAGTGATCAGGTAAGCAATGTCTTGAGAGTTGTTTCAGCAAAGCATGGTTTATGGGAAGAAGCTGCTTGAGTGGAACTTCCATCTCACCAAGGGAATACAAAGTGAAATATGTGAGGATTACCCCCCCCCACCTTGTTAGCTGGGCATTGCCCAGTACAATAAAAAAGGAAGGACATACGATTTCTTTTTCTTCTAGAATGTAATATGTAGATAACTTGTCCAGTCTTATCTTTTAAAGGGGCTTAGTTACCTGGCCATGTGGAGCAGTTCCAGCGTGCATTCACCCAAACATGAACTATTGTCTTCAGTTATCTTTCTTTCTCTTTTCAGTTATATATGAACACACTAATATATTGTCTCTTTTTTGTCACTCATATAAAAAAAATACCTATTTTGAAATTTATTCCATCACAAACCATATACCCACAGTACCTGTACAAATGCAAGTACTAATCAAGCACAAGGTTAGCCATTAACAACAACAATATTAGGATTAAGTCTGTGTTAAAAGTTAGATAAATTCAATAGTTGAGTAAATCCATCCAAGGTTAGTGTACAGAGGGCGGGGCTATGCTGATAATACAGGCATTCCTAGTTGGGACAAGAATGATCTTGAAAAAAAAAAAAAAAAAATCCTTTACCAAGTTCAAGATAAACCTTTCCAAAATAGAAACTGTGATCAGGAATTGGAATGAAAACAGTGATGGTACTAACCCTGAATCAATCATAAGAATTCTGGATAAATATCAAATACTTCAATGTAAAAATCAGTTATAATAAATTTAGTATAGTAGTTGGATAATACTACCTGTATGAGCATCTATATGTAAAATTCTGTGATTTCTGTTAGTCTGTCCATCACACCCTCTAAAATAGCTATAAATTGACCAATTGAAACCAAATTTTAAGAAGTGGAAACTGGTAAGGGTAAAAAGTACATTTGGTTTTATTAGTTTGGATAAAAACCATGAAGTGGGATTTTTGTCAAAGTATTTTCCAAATAAATCAGCTTATTCAAATTTCATTGATTGGTTTGCAAAATTGAACAAAAGGTAGAGTTTGTAAATCTAGACAAAAATGTTAGCAATAACTTCAACAGTAGTAAAAATCATGAGGATTGTAATACATGTCAGCATGTTGCAAAATAATTCTGGTACAAAAAATACCAGGTCTGGAGAATTAAATTTCAAATCTTGTGAGGTTACCACCACTTACTTTCCTAAAGAAACGTCACTAGAGGATGCTCCATAAGCCTATGAATAGATAGTGACATTCTTTCATTCTTTTTTTCTCTTTTAGACAATAAGATGTAGCTTGCATGTGGTGGGAATATATCCCCCACAAGGCACGTATGTGCATATGTCAGTATCTTTCACATCACTTTCATTTACTTTTCTATAGAACTTACTTCTACACAAATACCATTAATAGTTTAAGTGTTTTCTTCTTTAATATTCATTGTTTTGTCTCATGCAACGTTCTTCTATTGCTTATGCATAGCTTTGTTAAATTATTGTCACTTTATATAATCCAATATTAAAACTGATCCACAAGAGTTCAATGTATTTATTATTACAGAACAAATAATTAAATATATATATATATATATATATATATATATATATATATATATTTATATAGGAATTTTTTTAAATTTTATGTTTAACGTTCTTTTTATAGATACAAATATTTAAGTAAATGCTCTGTTTATAATAAACAGTATTAAACAACATTTACCGGCCTGAATGTCCGAGAAATTTTCACAGAAAATATTCAACCTCCGACAGGATTCAAACCTGTATCCTATACAGAACCATCATTTAGCTTGATGTGCCTTTACCGATTTGGCCACAAAGGAGCATTCGGTTAGCAAGGTCGAATTTACTGTATTTAAACTTCAATCTTCCATGAATCTCTCACGTACATTCATGTCTGCTCATGGCGTATCAAATGTAAACAAACATGGAAGATTGAAGTTTAAATACAGTAAATTCAACCTTGCTAACCGAACGCTCCTCTGTGGCCGAATCGGTTAAGGCACGTCAAGCTAAATGACGGTTTGTATAGGATACAGGTTTGAATCCTGTTGGAGGACAAATATTTTCTGTGAAAATTTCTGACATTCAGGCCAGTAAATGTTGTTTAATACTGTTTATTATAAACAGAGCATTTACTTAAATATTTGTATGTATAAAAAGAATGTTAAACATAAAAATGTCTTAAAATAATTGTCGGACTTTGTCCATTTCACTATATATATATATATATATATATATATATATTATAGTTTTGGTGTTACTTCATGCATTACGTGGACTCACATTAGTGTCTGTAATTATTGTTTTTGGAAAAATACATACTAGGAGATAAATGTTTTCTACCTAAACAGAAATCAAAATTGACAACAATCTAGAAAATATTTAAATTGACAATTTTTTTCTAAATTAAAATCCCATAAGACATTTGACATGATGCAGTGTCCTGTCCATAGCATCTTATTCAAATTTATTATCCAACAATGCATAAAATTTGAATCTGATAGAATAATAAAAGTAAAAATAACAAAAAGAATTAACCCAAATTGCTGTCCTGGAAGTTGCTTTGGTCATCCACTCCTGAAAAGGTCAGCATAAAAATCCCAAAAGAGTAATACAATTGTACCATTCGACCTTGTCTGAAAGGTTAGTCCTGCACAGGAGAAAATTATCAGAAACTGAATGTCTTGAAAAATTCAATGCAATTTTGCTAAAAATGTGCATGGATAGAATTTGTTTTCCCATCTACTAGAGCAACTCAAAAATTATCTGCACTTTCTCCATAATCTATCTTTAGGTTTGTTATACCGATTTCTGCTCTTGTGTCTTTCTAATTTTTCATGGGTTGCAAATTCTATATACTGCAATGTGTTACAAAAAAGCAAAAAAACGAAAAAACAACAAAAAATGAAAAACAGAAAAAACATTATTTGAATGTAATCTTTGAAGCTGTTTCCAAGTTTGTGATTCTCATGTTTTCTCTCTTGTCATGAAATATATTCCATTACCTCAGTGTATACCAATCCTTAATTTGTTTCCTATTTGTGCCAGATTCAGTGATGTTTGATGAGCAAAGAAACAGATGAAGTTTCATAAGCATTATTTACACTTGTATATTCCGCAACAGAAAAAATAGCACAACAATTCAAGATTTGAACACCAATG
Source organism: Acanthosepion pharaonis (assembly GCA_903632075.3). Classification (NCBI taxonomy): domain Eukaryota; kingdom Metazoa; phylum Mollusca; class Cephalopoda; order Sepiida; family Sepiidae; genus Acanthosepion; species Acanthosepion pharaonis. The sequence goes on from CAHIKZ030001046.1 coordinate 1,035,589, forward strand.
ACTAGATGCAGCATAAAAATGAAAAACAGAATTACATGTATAACAAAAAGCAACAACAATCCTGACAATCTGAACATAATTTTGGATATTTACACTATTTATATTTGGACTATTATCCTCATCTTTGTTGTTATCACAATGTTTTGGCCATTGTACCCTCCGATCTTCCTCAGGTTTATATTGATCTGGGTAACCTAAAAGGAATTCAGAAGTGAACCCTTTACTTAATAAGGACAGTGTTCTCATCCCACTGTTCATGTCTGGGGATATCATCTCATTATTGCAGTACTGTTCAGTTATTGCTTGTCTGTTTCTATTGCTATTCTGGCAAATCATTGAATTTCTGTGTCACAGTCTCTATAGCCTGTTAAAACACTTCAGATAATTTCTATGCTTGCTTTATTTTAAAGTTTCCAATTTGTAGCTTGTATCTTCGGATGTTCCTCTTGCTGATAACTATACAGTCTTCTTACAACTGACACTTAGTCCTTTCTTCTTACTCTCCTTTACTACCTTGTCATGGATTTCCTACAGTTTTGTTTGTGTCTGCCATATTGTGATTTGCATATTTTATGTTGCAAAGATTGTGCTTGCCAATATTAAATCCTAGAAGGACTTCTCTTAAGGTTGCCTTAATGCATTGGTTAAATATATCTGGTGAGAAGGTGTATCCTTGTCTTATGCCACATTTTATTTTTGTGTACTTACTGAATTCATTTTCTGGTAATGTTTAGCCTTCATGACAGCAAAAAATGGTGTGTCAAAAAGGACTGTATTATTGTATATACTTTTGACTCCCTAATTTAAATTGCCACAAAACTCCACAATATGTTTTATACATTTCTTTCTAAAAAGAAGTATAGGTAAGAGTTAATTGATTATCATTAATTCCTCAAATTTTTTTCATCTTAATTTCACTTGCTTTTTATTATAACTAATTCAGACTTATTCTATCAGGAATCCTGTGGAGTGAGTCGCCATGGTCAAATGCAAAATAAATAACAGAACCGTTCAACAGAATTAAAAAAAAAGTTTGCAATAAAAAGAAAAAGAAACAGAGTAAAATGAAATAATATCACGCAAGCAAATAATATATGCAAGGCAAATTAACAAATTTTATTGGCTAAGAAAAAATTCCCAGCATTCATTTGTGTTCTTTTGTTTTTATAAAAGATGAGGGGTAAGTGTTCTAGTCATTCTTAGCAGATTGAAATCAGCAACCCTCCTCCCTCAATTTAATGAATAGATGCACTCATATTTACCCCACCCATTTTATAGGCAAAAACAAACAAATGCATGCTGGGATTTTTTTTTAGTCAATAAAATAAGCCGGTTTGCAATTTGACATGACTCAGTTCCAATCTGTCTTGTCTAGAAGTCAGAATGCTATGTTTGCTTTTCCAAAGGCAAATTAATGGTAATTAGGGAAAAAGTTCACAAAATAAGAATTGGCGTCAACATACAAAGCCAAGTTTGGAGAAGCAAACAATGTTCTGACTTCCAGAAAAGGCAGATCAGATTTGAGGTTATTTACTTTGCTACCTCCACAAAGGCAGGATGTGGTACAAGGCCATTTTTATGTGGGTCGATTCTGAGCCTGTAGGCTCTGGTAAAAATGGGGTTGGCTTGTCTACCTCCCCAGATGTGATTCTGCTTTGGCATAACCTCATTTGGGTTTCTCTCTGTCCAAAGGCAGAGAGTTTGACATGTCAATCACAAACCACCTGAATCAGCAGATCTGGACAAAGTCATCAAACTGCAAACCAGCCTATTTTATTGGCTAAGAAAATAATCGAATCATGCATCTGTGTGCTTTTGCCTATAAAAGGGAAAGTGTTCTGTGGTCATTCCTAGCAGATTGAAATCAACAAGAGTAAACCTTTTACTTAGGAGAGCCTGTTTTGATGCGACAGTCATGATAAATGGATGGAAGGAGAGGATTTGGAGAGAGAGAGAGGACATAAAGACAATATTTACTTAGAGCTACAAAAGGACAGGAAGTTGGCACATAGAAGAATTATCATTATTATGCATGCATTTGCTTGACTACTATCACCATTCTGATTGCTATAGCCATAACGTTTCAGCTGTTGTACTTTCTTCAGGTAACTGCCAAACTTCATACAAAACCATCTATTCAATCCGTAGAGTAGATTGCTTTTATTCCACTATCTATAAAAGAGGATGTCTTGTATCAGTAAATTTAACTAGTTAAATAATCCTTGTGATTGTGTCTCTTACCTGAAGGATAGCTGATTTGTTTTTTGCACTCTTGTGTCCTGTCAGCAGTTCCACATTTAAAACAAACCAGAAGGAAAAGCTTAACTAGCCATCATCGTAAAACTAATTCAGGACATATAAAGACCTCAAAGAATAAAAAAAAATACTGTGTAGCAAATTATAGTATCTGTTCTGACAGCTGGCCCATGGCTTTAGCCATCAGCAGCACTTCGAGCTAGCCATCTTCAATAATCTGCAGCTTGCCATTGGCTGCTGCTCCAGCCATATTTGCCAGCAGCAATGATATGTAATAAACTGTCCTTTTCAGAACACTGCTCTCCAAAAATCTCCTTTTCAGAACAACACTATTCTCATCCTCTACAAGAACATGCAGAGATATATTTTGCCTAGTGCACTATAATTTTATTTTTGTTCATGTATTTAATTTAACAAAAATAAACTTGGCAATAAACTTTTTTCTGCTCAAGTTTTCATTTTGTTTGCTATTGTCTTCCATCATTCAGTATTTGTTTGTGGGCCAATCTGCCACCCACAACAACACTACCAAATTCAGGGATTGAAATCATGACCACTAGATCACTTGATTTCCTTAACCAACATTTACCTAGTAGGCCAAATCTTAAAATGCACTCAGTCACAGCCTTTTTGTTAGCAAACAACAGCCTTGTATTCAGAGAAGGCTTCACTAAGCCACTTTCTTTGCTAAACAGATTAAAAAACATTTGCGCAATTTGTTTAAAGGATTAGGGAGGATCGAAATGAGATTAACTCAAATAACCACCCCCGAGAAACAATTAGCAAATGGAGAATAACAGTTATCATAAATGGATTACAAAATCTCAAGAAAGATTCATTATCATTATTAGGACAATAATGAGGGACCAATTGTCTTTGAGAGATTTTAACAATGTTCATTAGATCTGTTCTATTCATGAATTTGGCTTCTATTCATAATCATGGATAATCAGCCCAGTTGAATCATTCTTACCGGGATAACAGTCAGGGATCAAGCCCAGGTATTAGAATTAAAAAAAAAAAAAAAAAAAAAAAAAGGAAAAAATCGTATTTTAAAAATAAATTAGGCTATCAGGAATCAACTCAGAATATTGATGTCATATGTTAGGCTCAAATATTAAACAGATATCATTTTCACTTAAATCCTCTTGTAAAAGGCATGAATACAATTCTCCCTGAACATCATTCATTAATTATCTTTATTATAGTCTTGTCACTGCCATATCAATATATTAGTTACAAACTGTTCAAGTGACTGCTATATACATTCTCAGCTTTGACAGAATCCAGTAATGTCTTATAGTGAAATTATTTTTATAGAATCTTTATAAAAAAGTAAATATCACCTACGACCGTTAATTTAATTTTCTTTATATTTTACAGAAATAATAAAAGTTGTTTTAAGGAAAAGCTTCCTTGATTTAACTCAAAGTTTATGCAAACAGATCTTTAAAATCAAAAGTTAGGAAAATTCTACAACAAACATTGTCTGATGGTGTTCTGTTCATAAAACAAACTCATTTTCCTCTTTTCACCAATTAAAGTCACCCATGAAAGCATCTCATCCAGGGTCCCAGCTTGAGTCATTGACCCCTACCCGACAGAAGAGAATGAAAAAGACAACTGTAAAATAACCAATGACAATACTATTAATTCTGAATTAATTCATTCTCATACCAACGAGATACAAATACAAAAATATATTTAGCCTATGTCCACTCAGTTGTTCATATAACACCGGAGGAGGTAACTTATATCCTCCAGTGTGTCTGTCTGTGGAAGTCCTCCCTTATCTAATAAAACCTTCCATTTCTACTCTCCACACTTGAAGCGGAATCTCAAGACATATTTATCAGTGAAATACCAAAGCTTTTGAAACTGCTTGAATTGATGGATTCTTCAGATTTCCTCATTGTGCCTTCTTGGACTCATGTTTTCCATTTATATGAAGCAGAGTAATTATATTGAATGAATCTCATGGGTCTACTGCTAGGAAAATTATTTCATTATGTGGTGTCAGAAAGATTTTCTTGCCAGAATCCATTTTACACATTATAAATCTACCATTCATCCATGCATTTCTACTGCTATACCTGCGATGTAATGGAATAACCTGTCACCCCCATGAGTAACTACACTATACGTAGTAACTACCTATAAGTATCGGTAAGGCAATGGACTACAGAGTCTAGCTGAAATCTTTTCAGCTGTGATGGTCGAACTCTCTGCCTTCGGGCAGGGAGGGACCCAGACAAGGCTATGCCGAAGGGCAGTCTCGTTCAGGGAGGTAGACTGACCCTGAACCCATTTATATGGGTTTGAAGGGAATATTTCTGGCCAAGCCTATGGGCTCAGAGAACCCATGATAAACTCGGCCTTGTGCCACATATGACCCTTGTGCAGGGGCTGTTAAATATTCTAGCTGGGATCTGTTAAGTACGACTCATATTTTTTCTCGACTTGACCATGTGCAACTGAAACCGAAGATATCAAAGCTTCAGATAAGTGATCTGTGAATATTAATCATGACATTATAAATAGAATATTTATTTTATTTATGTTAGGTTGTTTGTTTTTCTCATGTAATGGAATAACCTGTCACCCCCATGAGTAACTACACTACAGGTAGTAACTACCTATAAGTATCAGTAAGTCAATGGACTACAGAGCCTAGTTAAGTACGACTCAGAATTACACAAGAACTACCAACCTTCCAATAGTAGCACTCACTACTGAATTGACTTGTGATGATTGTGCACATAACTGTTACCTTATTTCTTATTGTATTGGGTTTTACAATAAACGTTTACTTATTTTATCTTCTGTGTTTTTCAAGTATATATTTGTATTAGTATGGAATATAAGAATCTGCTTTGGTGCTCCTGGTGTATATCTCAAGATTATTATTATACCAAAATGCAAATGCAATCAATCCCATTATCTATAAAGCCTTCCATTTCTACAAAAACATTTCTTGAAACGTACAACTACAGGTGGACACAAAGTTTGATGTCCAGTCATTTTCTATTTGCAGAATTTATATTTTCAAATAAGTGAGGGAAAATACTCCCTAAATAACATTTAATATGCCAGGAGTTATCTCCCTTGAGAAATGAGATCATTCAAAATAAGCCAAGTGCATACTCCACGCTATTAAGTTGCAAACTTGACTTGAAATTGCTTTATCCCTCAAGCCAAAGCATCTGACAGCACTTCTCTAACATTAAAATTCTCAATAATATTTGCTACATTAGAGTTTAAAAAAATGGTGGGAGTCAAAAGTATCACTGAAACTGAAATCAAATCATTATGCGTTAGAGGCTCGGATTGAGGAATCTGAGAGCAGAGTTCAAATTCCAGCCGAATCCATTACATTCACTTTCATGCTAATAACCTTGGGAATCTCCTCCCCCCAGCTATGAGTAAATAGCAGGACAGACCAGGTTCTATAGCCTTGGATGGCAACTGGTCTACTGCAGTAAGAAATGACAACCTACTGCAGGAAAAAATCTGCCTCATCAGTCATGTATCAAAAGATACATGATCGCTTAAGTGTGTAACATGCATGGCAAATAACTGACTGATGTGTTCTGAAAGTAATGACTCCTATTTATTTTTATGTAAATGACAAAGCAAATAGAGATAGGAACCTGTGGAGAGCAATGATCGTCCACAGCCTGAAGAAACATGGCATGAGGTTAGTGGACTATTGAAACTCTTGCTGCATTATTTAATTCTGAAACTAAGTCCCGACAGGGCAAAAATCACAATGAATCACCAAAAAATTAGAATTAGAATTAAAAATGTCAGGCAGGAGTCTTTTTATACTTGACTCATTAACCTGAAAAGTGTTCTCTTTTAGAGATAAAAGGGGTTTTACTCCTTTGCAGAAGATACAGTTTGCCTAGTTTAAGCCTGAAAACAAAATTACAGATATAAGGAGTAGAATAAACCTGTTGGACAGTTTTCAATGACAAAACACTACTTTCCTATATAATCACCACCATTTGCTATTTATATTCATGGTGTTTGTTTTTCATGTGTTAACATCAAACACAACTCTTACCACAGCTGACATACATTCATCATCATTCCCTTGACTTTTGTAATCATGGGTGGATCTGAATGCAGAGGCCACACTAACTTTTCCACAGCGGTCTATTAACAGCAGCCATCAGTCATATCTGTCCATTGCCTAATTGTGCTCACATCCATTGTTTGGTCTCTTGGTGTAGATGAATGGGAATTGTTTCTAAGTAAATGAGGCAACACTTATTTCTATTTCTTCAGCATTCAATGACATCTGCTTTGTGTACACTTTCATGTCAGATGTGATTTTAAACTGCTATCTGTAAAACAAAATTATAGGTTATTGGCAGAAAGGTACAAACTTTGCTACTTATATAACTAACATTGGTCTCCGATGAGGGCAATGATAATAATTAAAAACAAAAGCATTACTTTTGGTGAGAATGTTGTCATTTTGTCAAGTGTCAATAATGCTATGTCAGTCACTATCATTATATCAAGTGTATTTTTCTATAAAATAGCAAAAGTACAATTTTTAGTACCATATTATATTTATATGGATTTCTGCAAATAGACTGATTATTAGTTGTATTTTGATTATCTTGTCGCATAACCCTTCAGGTTGAATGAAAACTAAACCTGTGCATTATTCCACTTTATGCAGGTTTTTGTGTTTTTGTTGTGTCTGCAGGTGTCACAAGAAACCTATAGAAGCCACTATGACAGCATTGCAACATCTTCTGATAAACTTGTGATGATCATGATCATCACGCACACATACATAGGCAAATTCAAATTATACAACAACAAGCATTCATTGGATAATAAATCAACACTACTGTGTAATGGACAATTCATAAATTGCAGCTGCGACAATTTTATAATCGCTATATTTTCATGTAGTCGATTTTGTGCACTTTCTGGAGAATCGGATCCCAGAAGTTTTTGTGAGTCTCCCCAAAGTTTGCTTGCTGATTGGTCAATGCCAACCAATCAGATTACCTGCACATGAAGAGTGATTCTTCCTGTGCAGCACCTTCGGAGCTGATAGTCACCTATATAAGCATAGAATATTCTTAGTAATTGTGTGAGATTTCAGCTGCCACAGGAATCCACGACAGTTGAAACCATGCGCCAATCTTCTCACTCACACCACTACTCACATGCTGAATATTCCCTATACTCACAATCTTTTTTCTTTCACAGTAAAACTGTTGAAAACATTTATTACCAGAAACTATTACAACCTTATTTCTTTCTTAAAGAAAGACAACTCTTGTTTTACTCAATGCATGCGTTTCTTTCACATCCTTATTTGTACATCTTGTTAAATACATATTTTATGTGTAATGATGTCTTTGGCTTATCTTTTTTTTCTTCACGTCAGTTTGATTTCCTAATCCAAGTTAAATAAATATGATGAAGTCTGCCACAAACTCAGCTTAAAGTTTACAATGCCACTGTCATCTTTGTACTACTATATAGCACCAAGTAACGGCCTCTTGGCTAGATGCTTGTCATCAGTGTCTGTAGTCCCAAACTATCAGGACCATCAAGGTTTCACTGATCTGATCTTGTGTCCAGTTAGCTTTGCCAGAGAACCAACCAGGTGAACATCCTCCATACCATCATTGTGTTTGCAGGCCGAGTCATGTTTTGCAACAACCTGATTACCAACTTACCAGAGTTAGCTACCTGTTTGATTCATCATTGGCAAACTGGAGAGGACCTCATGGCAGATCACACAGCTACTGGAAAGATGTTGTTCGTCAATACCACCAGCAGATTAATCTGGCACTGGAGGATGTTCGGACACTCTGCCAAAAATCCATAATGTCTTCATGGGAGGATGTTCCGACACACTGCCAAAAATCCATAATGTCTTCATGGGAGGATGTTCCGACACTCTGCCAAAAATCCATAATGTCTTCATGGGAGGATGTTCCGACACTCTGCCAAAAATCCATAATGTCTTCATGGGAGGATGTTCCGACACTCTGCCAAAAATCCATAATGTCTTCATGGGAGGATGTTCCGACACTCTGCCAAAAATCCATAATGTCTTCATGGGAGGATGTTCCGACACTCTGCCAAAAATCCATAATGTCTTCATGGGAGGATGTTCCGACCTCTGCCAAAAATCCATAATGTCTTCATGGGAGGATGTTCCGACACTCTGCCAAAAATCCATAATGTCTTCATGGGAGGATGTTCCGACACTCTGCCAAAAATCCATAATGTCTTCATGGGAGGATGTTCCGACACTCTGCCAAAAATCCATAATGTCTTCATGGGAGGATGTTCCGACACTCTGCCAAAAAAATCCATAATGTCTTCAGGGGAGGATGTTCCGACACTCTGCCAAAAATCCATAATGTCTTCATGGGAGGATGTTCCGACACTCTGCCTAAAATCCATAATGTCTTCATGGGAGGATGTTCCGACACTCTGCCAAAAATCCATAATGTCTTCATGGGAGGATGTTCCGACACTCTGCCTAAAATCCATAATGTCTTCAGGGGAGGATGTTCCGACCTCTGCCAAAAATCCATAATGTCTTCATGGGAGGATGTTTCGACATTCTGCCTAAAAATCCATAATGTCTTCAGGGAGGATGTTCCGACATTCTGCCTAAAATCCATAATGTCTTCAGGGGAGGATGTTCCGACACTCTGCCAAAAATCCATAATGTCTTCAGGGGAGGATGTTCTGACACTCTGCCAAAAATCCATAATGTCTTCAGGGGAGGATGTTCTGACACTCTGCCAAAATCCATATTGCCTTCATGGCCTGATATTTAGCACTAGTGGCAAGCTTGTAATGGTGTTTAATTAACACTGACAGATAGCAGATAACATGACCAGATATGTCAAAGTTCTCATTTTAGCTTTTTTTTATCTATAAAAAAGGTGCAGATATTTTTGAACCTATCAGAATTTATATAATCAATAATCAATTAAATGATATATAGAGATGATGGCTGGTTTCTCTGAAGAAGTTGGCAGGCAGACAATATAACTCAAAAAGAGAATAAAATTCTAAGAAATTTAGAATTCACAATTTATATAAAACCCAATCAAAATGAAATACATTTCTTACGTAACTAAATAATAGCACTTACAAGCCA
>CAHIKZ030001046.1:1050000-1065000 GCA_903632075.3 Acanthosepion pharaonis
AGCTTGAGACTGTCCTATCACTTATTTTCAAATATGATTCAGGTCAAAGAATCTTGGCTCAAGATTTTGGTGTGCTCACATCGTCAGAATTTATGGCAGAGACAAGGCATGACCCTAGGTTTTCTCTCCAGGGATTATTGTGTTTGGAAAGGTATTATACATGTTGGGCATTAAAAAAAACCTATTCCTTCAGGGTGGCTGTACATATTCTACAATATTATTTTGATTGTAGGTACCTGACATCTCAGCTTCATTCACTTCTCCATCATTGTAATGTACTTTTTATGGCAATTGTTCCGATAAGCTTTCCTCCTTAGTACCTCGACTTTACGAGTTTCAACTCAACATAACATTTGATCGGCAGCTCAGACTCATCATTTACTGTTGGAATTATTAGATGTAACCTTAACTACTACTGTCACTAGTTTCTTTCTCGCACTTATGGGACTATTTTGGCTTTTTGTTTTTCCTGTGAATTATGATGTTCAAAATTTTAAAATGCACTATGTATCGACATCATCTATCTTTTCGAATCCGTTTCTCCTCATAACATTTTCTCAGATTTTTCACTCCCAGTAACTCTGCATCTTAGTGGCTTTATCACCTTAAATGGGGTAAAATAATTAAGAAAAAAAATTACGCTTGTGTTTTTGTTCTTGTGGCCAGAGAAATCTTTTTGCATAGTTTTACAAATTTCGTCTTCATTGTGCGCTGGCATCTGAGGCCGTAACAGAAAAGATTTTCATGCTTCCTCGTCAGACTAACCGGAATATCTTATCCAAACTTTAATATATTCAGTAACACAGTTTAACAAACATAAGAAGTGGAGTCGACATTCCTTACATCTGAGATTTCTTTGATGCTTTGGTTCATTTTTTGCTATTAGTTTTATTCCTTTTCTCCCATCTTTTGTAAGATGGGAGAAAAAAAACAACAAACCCAAAATACATTTTTTATTGTTGACTTTTTCTCTTGATTGACAAAATGTAATTTTTTTTTCTATTTTAACAGATAAGACACATGGAAGATTCTCAAGGAATTCTTAGATTTGTTGGAAAGTTTTTAGTCAGGTTAGAGATGTCAGAGGGAATTTATAAGAAAATCTGATGCTGTATTCAATGTCAGAAAAATAAAGTCGAATAAAACAAAATGAATAGCAGTCAAATCAAAGGCATAAACAGAACCAAAAGTCATAAAAAAATTTTTTTTAAATAAAATTAAAGTCTACTTAAAAATTAAAGACAAGCCCTTACCATTTGCCCATGCTTAGAATATTGCTGCCACATATGGTCCAGTGCCGCTCCTATTTATCTTGAAAGAATTAACAATATTATTGGTCCTGATCTGGTAGCTCGGCTTCAGCCACTTTCTCACTACCATAAGGTTGCCTGTGTCTTTTCTATAAGTACTTTCATGCTAATTGCTCAGATAAGCTCTTCGGTATGGTAACTAGACTTTCTGAATTTAAGCGCAATACCAGATTGGCATCAAGATCTCAACTGACAGTAGAGCAGGCTAGATGTAACCGTCAATTCTATGCTAACAGTTTCTTTTCTCACACTTCTCGCTTGTGGAACTATTCTGAGTATAAACCACATGTGGGCTTTGTGAGTGTTCAGTAAACACAAATGCGCCTGGGCAAGCGTCGGCAATAGGGATTGGCTAGTCACACTAGTAGACTGGTACCATGTAATAAGAATGGCCAGCTATATATATATATATATATATATATATATATATATATATATATATATATATATATATATAGTATAGCTAGCTATATGACTGGCAACTCGTATTTGTGGATACCCGTCTACAAGGGTGGCTAGCATATATATATATATATATATATTGCGTGTAGCATGAAACAGCCTGTCGCTTCTAAGTATTGACTTCAATGTTCACTTTTATATTTACACACGCTCTATCTCTGATATTGAGCACTTTATCCCAGCACACCTTAAGACTATATATATATATATATATATATATATATACACACATACATACATACATACACACACAGGGAAGAGGTTTTCTGTCCGATAATTTTAATTCAGATAGGTTTGTAATTGAAGAAAAAGCTACTTTTTCAAAAAGCATACATAGCAGGAAGAGTCCTTAACAAGTACGAACGGACTAAAACAAGAAATTCAGTCCGCTACTACAAATCCGTATTTTAGCTAAACATAGTAATTCGCAAAAGCGATGGTCGGCAGAAAATACCTCTGTGTGTATAGCTAAAAAAAATAAAAAAATGCGATACCTAAGGTTCAAAATGTATTTTAAAAATGAAAAGTATTTCTTGGAGCTTTTATTTTAGTTTTAATTTAAAGCTAATACATTTAAATTTAATATTTCCAATAAGCAAACTGCATTGCTCTATTACAGACCAAATTTAAATTGATTGGAATGACATTTTGATTATTAGTAAAACTCAATGAAGTCGTCCATTTTGGCAAATCTGTCGTCGAGTTCTCATTAAATATCTTACAAAAATAAAATCTACTTTATATAACTTTATTTGAGGAAAATTATCTCGTTTAAAGTTTAATTAATCTGAATTAAAAAATATTTACTTTTAGCTTGAAATATCACCGAATAACACTTGATACTTTGTGGAAAATTTGTTCCGGCCTTCCCACATGCAAGGGTTAAAGGTTAAAGGTGAAAGAATCGGTAAAAGCAACAAAGGCTTGAAAGTTTAGAGCGGACAATTCTCTTTTAAGTGGGGTCGGGGGGATAAGACAAACTCTGGGTGTAACAGTAGAAGAACAAAATGTTTACATGAAAAAAAGGTAAAGGGATATATATATATATATATATATATATATATATATATATATACACACACAAAATATGAGAGAGAGAGAAGAAAATTCCTTTTAACTTAAAGGAAGAAAAAGTGTTAATTCTAAAAGCTTGATAAAAAAATATTTCTCTGATTGCCTAAAAGTTCTTTAAGCAAGTAAATTGTTCTTAAGGGGTTACACTCACATAAAATTTCTTCATAGCTCTTGTTGAGGGGGAAAACAATCGGGAGATCCGTAGTTTATAGTTGAGTGAGTTCGTAGGACGATGACAGGAATTTCAAGGTCTCAGACAGCAGATCACGAATACTTTTTTAGTAGAGGACCAACGTTTTGTCTTTAGAGCTCAGAATGTATAGGTTGGTCCGAAAGTCTTGTTACACCCACCAAAATAGAACAAGTAATAATACGAAGCATATGTACTGGATTCAATTTATTCACTTTCCTTGACGCTGTTACAAAGGTCTGTATGAACATTTTCGTGTCGGCTATTTGAAAAAGAAAATTATATTATGTAGGGGTGACAATAGTTTCGGACCACCCTGTAGATTTCTTCTTTGAGATAGTTTCCAAAGATGACTTATGTTACCCTCGACGACCTGATGTTATCGCAGACGATGCCAAATACTCACTGCCAAAGAGGCGCATATTCTCGGTATTTATCGAGATTAGAAGACCTATTAAAAGACATTTCTAATTAAATAATGTCTAAGTTTTATTGCATTTTTTATTTTATAGTTCAAAGCAGATTTTCGGCAAGTGATGGGGTGGGGTCGTAACCAAAAAGTTTTATGCTTTTTTAACTTCTAAGACTTGTCCTTGCAAATAATATAAACATTAAGCACTAAAAAAAAAGAAAAATGAAATGGGGTAACAGATGCAAAATAAAGAAATCTTTAGGAAGATTTTCTAAAGAGTATTTTCTAAAATAATTTGTGAATAAGTCCTAAAATGACATGAAAATCTGACAATTATTTGATTTTTGCAAGAATTTACAAATCAATGTATGTTTCAAAGGGGCACAAATTTCTCATACGAATTAGTGTGTTGCAGACCGGTGTACGCGTTGAAAGATAAACACGTGTGTCTCCTGAAATGACCACAACAAACATGGCAGACACGGGATGCAAGTCCACGTAAAGAAATGTAAAGAAACAAGAACTGATATACATGTACAAACAAAGGGTTACAAGTGATGAAGACAATAATATGTGTAACAAATGAATGTGGAAACTTTTTGGACCAAAGTATGTAAAGTCAATCTACGTACGTACGTGTGTGTGTGTGTGTGTGTGTGTGTGTGTGTTGTTGATGCGTTCTCCCAAAAGAGAACACGATCTTACGCGAGATATTTACATGTTGTCGTATAAGCGGAAAAGTAAGAAGAGGATGCGGATAATTATTGCGGAGTATTTATAATAGGAAAGGGACTACAGAAATTTACGATGATTCTAAAGATGTGACCAAAAGCGCTTGGGACAATAAAAATTATGGAAAATTTCTCTACTCCTTCACTTCTACCAAACGAAAAAACGTAAGGAGACTAGAAAAATTAAATAAAAAAAAAATAATCAAATCTTCCATGTTTTTTCTACAAATATTTTCACGGCAACTGCTCTGACGAGCTTTCAACCCCCTGGTTTCCCGATTATTTAAGCGTGCGACGAGATTGACATCTCGGATTTGTCTGAAAAAGAGTAACGAACTTACCTTTACGGCTTCCGTTAGAGGAGGGAAAAAAACACCTGCTTTCCTTGTGATCGTTTTTATTTTATTGTTCATGCAAATTGTGGGCATCATGTGACTTACAAGGGTCACATGACACATTCTGCTATATTATTAAAAGCAGCCTTTTTGCTGTAGTGTTTTTTTTTTTCCATTGGAGTCACTACTTCTCTACATTTACGGTGGTTTTTCTAACTGGTAAAATTTTGACAGGAAATCCTACCCTAAATCGCAACCGGCAATCTATTGCAATTTTCTAATCCTGAACCTTTAAGATAGTGTATTCTCTTTCCACCCACCCCTCTGTCGATTACTGTGGTTGGGCCGAAGCAATAGATTGTTGTTACTTGGGTTCGTTACCCCTTTATTTACTAAGGTCTTATTCCTTTACCGTCTCTTCGCATTCCCCATTGAAGAATTTCGCTAAACTCCCATCCTTTTCCTGTTGAACTAGCTAAATGTAACTTTCACTTCTACTCCAAAAGTTACTTTTCTCGCATTTCCCACTTGTGGAAGTCCCTTCCGTTTATTTTGTTCCCTGATAAATACAATCTTCAAAAATTTAGATGCAACGTCAATCGCCATTTATCTTCTTGAATTTGCGCTCATTTTTTTGCCCTTTTCTCAGTCCTCCCTATACAAAATCTTTTCTCTCATTTTCACTCTGTGTAACCCAGCTACGTTCTAGCGGCATTCCCGCCTTGCTTGGAGTGAAATGGTCACACACCCATAACCTTACGATTTAAAAAAAAATACATTATTGAAATGGCTGTTTCAGATTTATACAAAGTGATTTCATGTCTTTTCTTGGCAATTCAGCTTTCCACTGTCGGAAAAAAAGAGTAATGAACTTAACTTCACAGCTACTAGTATCTATTTATTTTGTAAAAATACAAAATTGTGGCACAAGGCCGAAAGGGGAAGTGAGGATAAGGCCTGTCTTTCACTAGCTATCCTATTCTTAGTTAACCACAATCATGACCCATTCATACATTACAATTACACGTTCACCACAAGAACTCATCCATCACCTTTCAATCCTGCACACACCAGAATACCACATATTCACAAGGGTCCTACAAAACACACCATGAATTAAAAATTTGTAATGTTCATATATATATATATATATATATATATATATATATATATATATATATATATAAAATTTACATGAAATACTGGGGAGGAAATATAAACCCCGACAAGAAACTCAAAATGTCAACCAAAGACAAAACGAAAACAAAATAATGTTAGTAGGAACCGTCCACCCCTCCAAATAATAAGAGCGGCCGCTGTATTTTATCGATAGATAGAATCAAGAAGCAAACTCACTAATGGAATGGGGAGGGGAAAAATAAATGGCGTGGAGGGGAAAAATAAATGGCGGAATGGGGAAATCAAAAGCTGCTCCAGCCGAGATGAAAAATTGGGGACAAAAACAAACTGGGGAGGTTTGGTTATCTCGTCATGAATCATAACAGAAGAAAAAGCCGGAAACAAGACTTATTCACATTAACTAAGAACACAAAATAGTGTCAAACTTAAACGCGGGGGTCCACATGAAACCGCACCATTGCGTTAAGGGGACTTAAAAAAAGGCTAGCCCCGTCCTCACGGACTAGGCTCACCTCAGTCATCCACCTTTCATTGAAATTTGTCGAAATCAAAGGCTTTCGATCAGATCTGATTTTCAACGACGCGCCTACTGGTAGAGGAGGTAGGATGAGAAGTAAAAAAAAAAAACATTTACTTTCCTTCTGATCGTTTTTATTTTACTGCTCATGCAAGTTTGAGGCATCATGTGACTTACAAGGATCATATGACTTGTTTTGCTATCTTGTTAAAAGCAGCACTTTTTTCTTAAGATTTGTTCTTTTTCCATTAGTCAGTATTTCTACCGACACAGTGGTTTTTCTAACTTGGAAAATTTACCAGACCTTAGACAAGAGTTCCTACCCTAGGTCGCAATCTTCATAATCTCTTTGAACCTTTGAGGTAGTGTAATTTCTTTCTCCCTCTGTCAATTGCCGTTGTTGGGCCGAAGTAATAGATTATCGTTTCTTGGGTTCTTTTACTCCCCCATCTACGAAGGTCTTATTCCTTTACCTTCTCTTAGCGTTTACCATTGAGGGATTTCGTTAAACTACAGCTGAACGTTCCAGGACCAAAACAAAAGTTGGAAATCAGTTATGGTATTGGGAACGAAAATAAGCACAAGGTTTAAGGCGGATACCTTCGACGTTGTTCACCGTCCTGATATTCTCAACCCAATATATAAATGGAGAAAAGAAATGGGAAAACTAAGTAAATCAACTAATATACGGTTCTACAAAAAAGGTTATGAATCATGTCTGCTCGCAATTTGTTTGAATGGTCAACCAGTAATCCAAAAATTACTATGGGCTAATTAGTAGCTATCGTTTCTGGAAAAAGGGGGCGTCCTTAATCTAAAAGCTATATTAAATAGCGAACAAAGTAAGCCGTTAAAAATAAATAAATAAACCAGTCCCAGCGCTGAAGGGTGTGCACTAAGGTAAACGAGAGGGCCACAGTTTGCTCCGAAACGCGTACCTACTTCTATCGCTTCTGATACTCTGTCTTTGGCTGTTCGATTGGACAACCAACGATCAAAAATTACTTGGAAGCAGTAGGTTAATGTTATTGTCGGAGTTACCTCCTCTTTAATTCCTTAATTGTTCATTAGGGGACGCTCTCCCTACACTATAAATACTGGGCGATTTCTTGCCTTGTTCTCTTTTTTCACAGTTAAATAGAATGTCCCCTGAGGCAACAAATATGGCCGCTGAACTGCGTGCAAAGGAGAATCGGAGCGCGTCTCGGCGACATATCGCGTGCGTCACATTGACGAGGGCATATGTGAGGCTTTTCGTGAGTACTTTCAGGAACTGTTCACCAGGGAGCCCAGTCTGAGCCTTGCTCAGTTCGACGCCTATTTACCTGACTTCCCCTGCCTTGAGGCAGCTGAAGCGGATAGGTGCGGGATCCAATTACGGAGTCGGAAATCTGGCTAGCGCTGAAACAGGTTGGCCTGGACAAATCTCCGGGATTAGATGGTCTTCCGTACAAAGTGTACTTGAGGCAGTCGCCCGTTTTTGTTCCCTTGCTGGCACTGATTTTCGGTAACTGGATGAAGCATGGGTCTATACCCCAACACTTCACCCGGGGCGTAATCAAGTTGTTACGTAAGGACAAAAACGGTGCAGATGGGTTAGATAACTTTCGCTCTTTAACTATGCTAAACACAGAGATAAAGATTTTGGCCAAGGTCTTAGCGAACCGTTTACAGGCTGTCCTCTCTAGACTGATTGGCCCCGAATAGACTTGTGCTGTTAAGGGCAGGACTATCCAGGACAACCTTCATATGGTACGCTTGATTATAGGGCAAGTCTACAGTGAAGCCGCGCTGATCAATTCAGATCAGGTCCAAGGCCTTCGATAGGGTTAACCATCGCACCTGGATCCGACTTCTGTATGCGTCCCCCGGTGCGCTGGTGGAGGTGAAAGGAGTACGATCGGAGCCTTTGGTATTGTCTCGCTCCATTCGTCAAGGTCGTCCGCTTTCGCCTTTGCCTTACGTTCTTGCGTTGGAACCATTCCTTCGCAAATTAAAGACGAATCCGGTCCTTCGCGGAATTTCCCTACCTGGTGCTACCAACTCGCCCAGGTATTCCGCCTATTCTGACGACGTTTCGGTTCTTGTGTCGAGCAGGGCCGAAATTAACAAAGTCAGCAAAGAAATCAGTGGTTATGAGATAGTGACAGGGGCCAAGATCAACCGAGATAAGTCTGTCGGCTTGCGGTTGGGTGCGTGGAAGGGAGTTTCTCTTCCAGGACCTTTTCTCTGGACGGATGGGCTGGTCAAGATTCTCGGCGTCTGATTTGGTCCTGATCTCCAGTTGGAAATGAATTGGTCGGAGGTGGAAGGGAAGGCCGAGATCGCAATTAATTTATTGTCTCGAAGGAATCTTTCCTTAAAGGGGAGAGCGGAAGTATGTGTTTTACACATCTACCCGATTCTCCTTTAACGATTCTCTGTGCTTCCACTTCCGTCTGACACTTTACTGGCGTTAGTGGGGCTCTTGTTCTCCTTCTTGTGGCGAGGTAAGGCCGCCAGAGTCTCTCGGGAGATCTGTTGCCTTCATCCATCTGAAGGCGGTCTAGGTATGCCGAGCATTGAGATTCGTCAATATATGCTTCGCATCGAGTTCCTGGATCGAATGTGTTGCGAATCGGATGAGGAGGTTGCCTTCTGGAAGGAAGACGCTCATAAGAACTTCTCATCCCTGAGAAGTGTGCACTTGTGTGAGGGGGAGGCCCACCGTACGCCCCGAGTCGAGTGCTCCTACCGTGAATGTAGTCGTGCTCTGAAACGCCTCTTACGGGCGTCGGATGGCCTCTCCAACGTCCAGGTGTTGTCTCGTAGGGCATTATATCAGGTGTTAGTTGAGGGGGTGCGTTCGTGATGAACTGATTGACGAGCTCGGTCTTACGAAGCAGGAGGTTCGCTCAATATGGCCTTGGGTGCCCGGGTTGAAATGTCTCAATAACAATGAGGCATCACTAACCTGGCTGGTGATGCGTGGGGCCCTCTGGGTCGCCAAGAAACTTTGCGCAGAAATATCCAAACTGCCGGCGCTGTAGTGGGGAAGTCGAGACCATTGGTCACGCCTTCTTTCATTGCAGGGTGGTAGCGTCGTTGTGAAAGTATGTTGAAGGCCTCATGGTTCGCATGCTGTCTGGAAAGTTCTTTGTCCTTGAGGCCGCTTCTGTTTGTAGCAGTGTGGCTCCGCCGCTGACGAAGGCTGAACATTGTGTTCTTATGCTTGCTAGGTGTTATGAGAGTCGTTATTTGGACGACACCTCAGAAGGGATTCTATGAAGGCGAAAGGTTCACTTCTTTCCAGCTGATCTTGTACTTTAAGCATCAGCTTAAAGTCAAGATGAGGTCGGAAAGGCGGCGACTCACTTCATCAGAATTCGGCAAAAGGTGGGTGAATCTTGCATACTTGTGTCATGTGAAAGGAGCTGACCAGGAGTGGCACTTTGATGCCGGTTAGGCATCAGGATATTGCTTTACCTAGGTTGAACACGGACAACCCATCCCAAAATTAGGTTAGGTTAGCTTAGGTTTAGTTTTGAATATTCTTTAGCTTCCTTTTTCAATAAACGTAGGTAGGGTATGCATGCTCGTTGGCCCCTTTTATTTCTGTCCCTATTTTTCTTTAAGTTTAATTCCCCATCCCCTCCCTCGTTAGGTGGTCAGTGATGTCCGTTTTCTGTTGGATACAGGGCGAATTTCCTTTCGTGTGTGATTTTTCGTATTTGTTGTTGTGTCTGAATGAGTGCGTGTCTGCGTGAGTGCTTGAGATGAATGTCTGTTTTATAATATCATAGTTCTGCATTAATTTCGTCCAGTTAACTGATGTTTCTGACACATTTAGTGATTTTGCGGGGAGGGTTTATTGTTAACATGATTTTGTTTAGTTTCTTGTAAATAGTTTTTATTTCATATTGTAAATACTCATTGGGGCTAGTTTTGAAAATGTTTTAATTTGTTGTTTTATCCCTCACCTACAGACGATAAATTGTACATATGGAGACTAGTTAGCATTTTCGTGGAGACATTGCGGTATTATGGTAGATGTGGGGAAAAAGGCACCTAAGAATGTGTTGTTTTAGTGCAAGGAATATTGTTAGTATGATTGGGTCAGCGTTTGTGGCTAGCTAAGTTTCAGGTTAAGACAGAAGACCGACCTTTTCTCCCTTCCCCTTTTCGGCCTTGTGCCACATATTCTCTTATCACATAATTAAATAAACTTTTTCACTATGCATTTCAGCGGACACATTTAAAAAAATGTGATCTCTCGCAGAAACCCGTGTTTTGCCCACTTGTGGGTAAACGCCATGAAACACACATACACGTACGTACGAACATTCACCAAAATACAAACTCTTTACGTTCACAATGTCTTTGTCACTTGTAATTTTGTTGTTTTAATACATATATTTGTTGGCATATATATATATATATATATATATATATATATATATATATATATATATCGATCTTGTTTGTTTTTTCTTAACATCTTCGGTTGGACTCAACTTCAGTCCACCATGTTTTTGTAGTTGGACCTTCTAGCAGGAAATAAATGCATGTTTTTCTAATTTAACAACACTTAAACCCAAACGGTCCTCTACAATATGAACCCAACTTGGGCAATTGTAACACGCTTGACTTTATGTACAGTATTTTTTTGCGACGGGAAAGGCATATGAAGATTCAGAAATCGCCAAGTAGCACTAATGAAGAAAGGAAAGCAGTGATATGACGAACCGATTCAGTAGAAGTCTTAGTTAAGGCATACACCCACCAAAGAAATATGCCTAAATGAATCGACTAAAAATATGAGTTTTGAAATCAACGCAACATTCATTTGTCGGAGTTAACTCCTCCTTAATTCCCAAATTGTCACTAGGGGCCATTCTCCCTATACTATAAATACTGGGCGACTTCTTGACTCGTTCTCTTTTTCATTTCAGCAACTACAATGAAAACTCTCTTAGAAGATCCGCGTCTTTCCATTTGTGGGAGACGTCATGAACATTATACACAAATACACGTACATTCACCAAAGAACAGACAATGTTTATACACATACAAATGTTTGTCTATATTTCTGAGATGAGGTATTACGTACATTATTTACATTATTCGGACTATTGTCCTCATCTTTGTCGCCATATTTATCACAACGTTTCGGCCGTTGTAAACTCCGGCCTTCTTCACTGAACCCTTTATTTCGCTCATCGGGGTAGACTGTTCTAGTTCCACGTGCCATGTTTGATGGATGTCAGTTATCTCCTGTTAATTTTCCTCTGAAAGTTCTCCACTGCCTTAACCGGGTATTGATCTCACACTCTTTGGGTCCTGTCACTGGATCTAACCAACGCCTTTATGCACTGTGCCATGTGTCCTTGAGGACATCTGGGTATGAATTTCTGGGTATTATAAACCTAATGTCCTCAGCAACCATTTTTACCAGTGCTCATATTGCAATTTTGCTGTTATCAAATCATGTTTTTACCAGAGCTCATATTGCAACTATGTTGTTATCATTGCTTTTCTCTGGCACTCCTTATTACTGGTTCCCATATTGTATTTATTTCTATGCTTGGTCGGTCCAGGAGATTGTTGTGGCCTAGCATATGTGCTGATTCCTTAAGTTTACGAATTTTCCAATGGTGTTCCTTGTCAATGATCTCAACCTGATCCCACAGAGGGCGGTGATCTCCCTTCTCTCTCCATATGTGGTCAGCCACGCCTGATTTTTCTACTTCCCCTCGTGTTACAGCTTTCTGGTGTTCTTGAAGCCTTACCTTGAGGGGGCGGCCTGTATCTCCTTTATATTCTATTCCGCAGCTGTATGGGATAGCGTACGCACAGTCTTTAGTCATGTTCTCCTCTATGGGGGGTCTTACTCGGGAGAAATATCTGCGAAGTGTTGTCAAGCTTTTGAAGGCTGTCCTGATGTTATATGGACCGCAGATCCTTTGTATTTTCTCTGATAATCCCTTCACATAAGGCAGGCAGACTGTTTTCTGAGTGTTGTTATCCTCCTCCTCTTGTACCCGCCTAACTCACTTTTTGGGGGCTGCTGCCATGTACCCAGGGTAGTTGTTACGTTGTAGGGTACTACTTATACTGACCAATTCTTTATCTAACGTCTCTGGATCGCCACTTATGACTTTTGCTCGGTGTTGTAAGCATAGAAATAAATACAATATGGGAACCAGTAATAAGGAGTGCCAGAGAAAAGCAATGATAACAACATAGTTGCAATATGAGCTCTGGTAAAAACATGGAATGATAACAGTAAAATTGCAATATGAGCACTGGTAAAAATGGTTGCTGAGGACATTAGGTTTATAATACCCAGATGTCTTCAAGGACACATGCCACAGTGGATAAAGGCGTTGGTTAGATCCAGTGACAGGAACCACAGAGTGTGAGTTCAATACCCGGTTAAGACAGTGGAGAACTTCGAGAGGGGAATTAACAGGAGATAACTGACAAATGACATCCATTAAACATGGCACGTGGAACTAGAACAGTCTACCCCGGTGAGCGAAATAAAGGGTCCAGTTCGACATTCAAACCACCTGAAGAAGATATAGATATATGTTTATATATATACAGGGTGTCCATAAAGTTCGTGTGCACTTTAAAAATTTAAAACTTTATTTGTATTTGCGATAGAAATAATCTGTAAAAAATGTTATAAAATGTCCCTAGTTTTAAGTATAGCTAAAATAACTAATTTGATTTCAGGCATTACTGTAAATCAGTTGGCAAATGTTTTCCATGAACAGCAAAATAAAAATAAAAAATTCAATAAAACCTTAAAAGTTATAGATTTACTTCTTTCTAATCCTTTTTACAAATTATTTCTATCGCAAATACAAATAAAGTTATAAATTGTTCAAAGTGCACATGAACTTTATGGACACCCTGTATATATCGGTCTTGTTTGTCTTCTTTACATCTTCAGTTGGACTTAATTTGAGTCCGGCAATTATCTTGTAGTTGGACCTTTTGATGTTCTACCAGGAGTTACACACGTGTTTCTAATACAACATCACAGAAACACACACGGTCCACAACACATTAAAACAACAAGGTAATAGAATACAAAAATAACATTTTAGGCTGGAAGGAAAATTGTTAAGAATGCGGGATAACACCCCGATCCCTGCGAGAGCAAGTTGGGGGGGGGAGCAGATTTGTATGGTTTTTATAATCAAGGGAAAAAATTAAAATTGGCAATCTTGGAATTGTAGTGGAAATCGATGAAACCTTGATTGTGCATAGAAAATAGAATATGAATCAAAAGCGACATTTTGGGGGAATCCAAGAAATGCACAACCATTTGGCTATTTTATTGAGTTTGTTAAATACAGAGCGAAAGAAACTCTAGAAGTAGTGATATAAAAACAAATACATTGGCATAAGTGTCAGAATTGTAATTTATAAGTGACGGCTGGAGTCCATATAAATTGGATAATAATGAATCTATTCATATAGAATATTTCTTTGAGGACTTATCTAAAAAGACTATTTTTTCAAAGAAAAAACAGCATATAGAGAGCTCATCAGTGGGAATAGAGGAGGGAGCTTGACCCTCCTCCATATTTTTACCAATGGTAGTATTTTTCTTTCCTTTAAAGGGTTTTTGTTTTAAAATACAAAGAAATACAAGAAAGAAAGAAAAAAAACTATCAAAGCAAGGAGGTACCAGAAATTTTATTCTTGCTGCTAACCATATTGGTGGTCTTTGATAACTTAAAGTTAAATTCTAAATTTTTTGCATCCACCCCATCCTGCAAAAAAACACTTGTATCTGCTACTGTATTTGTGAGTATTTATTGAGACAAGAATTTCAAAATGTTTACTCTTGTCGGGTTCACTCCTTCTAGTTTTGAAACCGCTACTTGGGGATAGTCTGCAATAAAATTTTCTTTCTCGCTGTACGGACTGGCCCATCTTCATTCTCGGTGTGTGTTCTGGGCCCGGACTCCAGATAGAGAAAAACTGGTCAGAAGTTCTGACAAAGTTTGGAGGAATGTAAGATGATTGAGTGCTTACTCTCCTCCATGTGGGGTGGTTGCAAGCATCACGATGACAGAGATGCCTGTGCCCAACGTCTATGTCGGGGGGTGGGGGGTTAATGCCAAACTTGGTGAGTCACTAACACTCTTTGATGTTGGCTTTCCTATGCTGCACATTGACAGAGGACTCATCTAAGAGGGGAATGTGAGGGCCGCTTTCCTCACTTTACTATCACTCCTTGTGTTTCTGGTGCTGAGTGCATTCCTAAGTCCTGAGATCAGTTGAGTTTTCTCCTCAAGTGTCAATCGAGTGACCTTTCTCAACCTAGGAGAGTCCTGTATCAGGAATTAGTGGAGGGGATAGTGAAAGATCCTCTCTGTGAGTGGCTTGGATTGTCTACGGCAGAGTTGTGATTTTTTGGTCTCTGGTGCTAGCGGCTGATTACCACAGCAACCCTGAGTTTTTTCTTACCTTGTGATTGGTTCAGAATAGGCTACCTCTCAATGATGTAGCCTTCAGATGGGACTTTGCAGATTTGTCTGACTGTCATCAGTGTGACCTTGGCTTAGAAGAAAAGGCTTTCACGCCTTCTACTATTGATCTCGGGTGTGAACCTTCTGGGATTATGTTGGCAAGTTGATGGCTTGTATTGCTCTCAAAAAGCTTGTGCTCATTGATCTAACATATGTGTGTGACAATGTATCTCCCCTGTATTCTAGGGTGAAACGGATGGTGTTTCTGCTAGCCTTGGCTAGAATAGTGATTTGGATGACACAGATGGAGGAAATCTTGCAACATGAATGATATTCTCATCAAGATCTGGCCAACCCT